>JAUMHH010206108.1:0-13048 GCA_032359455.1 Chlamys rubida
GCTACCATCCCCTAAGTTTTTATGAAGAATTTATCAGCTGCATTTTACTACTAGCTTATCTCCCCCTAGTTTAGAACTAAGGATCAGACATCCAAGTGATCAAAAAAATGTAGTTAAACTTTTTTCTTAATAATTCAATATTCTAGAGAAGGTGGCCAGTCTACCAAACCGTATGTGAACCGACTTACATTCTTATCGCTTGAAGTTACTGAGAGAAAAAAAACATTTTTATCAATAAACATCAACAATTCTACTTGACAGTATAGTAAGCCCTGTTTGAATACAGCTGTTTATGGCACATGTATAATTATCTGCCTATTGGCGATCCATACGAAAACGATTCCCCAACAGATATCTAAGGTAAAACTATCCTTCCTTCAACAAAGATCAATGTCAAATGAATCCCCTTTTACACATTTTAGATTTTCTTAATGAGTTGCAGTTGCAGTTGAAATTGCAGTTTGATTGTAGCATTTGTAAGGATATGTTCAGTTAAACATGTATAACATAAGGTCACTGCAAGGTCAGGTTTGTGTGCTAATACACTATACGCTATTGTATTGTTGGTCTGTGACCCCGGGTCCCGGGACTGTGCCAGATGTCACTTAGCCCGACCCCCGAGCCATCCCCACGCCCGGGACTAACTATGGCATATTGTCAGGATTATCTAAATACATTATCGATCCTTACATCTGTAAAGTCAATAATCTACAGATTACTATCTTCAAACTGACGGCAGAACATTTCCTCTCTGAGAGATAACGAACGGAAGCATCCGACAACGATACTTCGCGTTTTAGGGTTACCACTTATGAAATGAAGGAAATTACAAAAAATAGACTTCTCATAAATAAAATATTGGACGGCATAATAATTTAGAATCAACTGACGAATCATTGGTGCAAATGCTTCCGTAAAACCACTCGAACAAACAAACAAACAAACAGTATCCTTCTGGTGCGAAAGGGTGCATCATTATAGGTATGTTATTAAACAAAATATCGGTAATGTCACTTGAAAAATGTACAGCATAAAAAATAATTACATATCATAAATAGGTTTAGTGAAATAAAAATTAAAAAGCATTGTCGTTATCATTTCATGCCAAATACACTACACTGCATGGTTAGTGTGTGGCCCCGTGTCCTGGGACTATGCCAGATGTCACTTAGCCCGACCCCCGAGCCATCCCCACGCCCGGGACTAAATATGGCATATTGTCAGGATTATCCTAATACATTATCGGTCCTTACATCTGTAAATACAATAATCTACAGATTACTATCTTCAAACTGACGGCAAAACATTTCCTTTCTGAGAGATAACGAACGGAAGCATCCGGAAACTGAATAGCGACACATCTTATGCAAGACAATAGAAAACAGCTCACACGAAAAGTGTCATATTGTTAACTGTAAATAGTATTTCCATGTACTTTAAATGAGAATAGATGATTTATGTACGATTATACCCAGTTCAGATTTTTTCCGTAAAGGGAATTTGACACCAATGCATGAAATTATCATTATAAGAATGTAAATAAACTAAAGAAAGGATAAAATTGTCACTAAAATTGTCGCGTTTCTGAGAATTGTCGCGCATCATCTTAGAAACAATAAATCTGTTTTCGCAACTCACGACAGTAGACCTATACATACAGGATTCGGTCTATTTTGTATATCTTATTACGGGTTAGTGAGGCAAAAAGCAGTGTCCTACGTCACAAGGCCATCTCAGCACGATCTATTTAAATGTTATCAATCAAGACAAAAACATGAAGAGAAAAATGAACTTTGTTCAATGAATCAAGAAAAGATCTTTGCTTTGTATACAAGCGGTTCCAGGTGACTTATTTTTAGACTGAAACTTGCGGAACTTTTCGCGTGTTTTTGTAAGTACTGCATTTTTGGTGCCGTTTGTTTATACTCGGGACTAAGTCAACAACTACTTACCATCGAGCCTGAGTACCAATAACAAAAACGTGTATTCTTCTCCCTACAATACTGTTACGACATAGTATGTTTTCTGGAAAGTCAGTCCCCTGATCCCGCGAGAGTAGGATTAGTTCTAATCCCATTACACATCGCACTCCGACCCTTTGATGTCGGCCGACCCACTCTCGGTCATTACACCTGTGGATAGATTATACTTACCTGTCATTATTGTAGTTAATTAACCCAACAATGCCAGGTAAGTGAATTAAGTCCAAAGTACTAGAGCTGCCGCAAGACGGAGTTATCCCCCTCAGTTCTCAGTTCTTTATTCCCTAAAATCGGACGGCCCCTTTGAGGGAATTTTGGTCCAGAATTTTAAATTGATCTTTTACGCCTTCCTAGAAAAACAGACTTAACACTTCAAGGTAAAACGTTAAAATGTGGCGTTTTTCTTTTTTATTGGGACACAAAAGCTTCTGATAGAAGTAAGATTTATCAGAAACAAAACATTGTTGGGGTGAGAATTCCGGAAAACATCAAACACACGCTTTAAGAAATCTTAGAACGCGTTTTATAAAAATAAATAGCCTTCTTACATGTAAACAAACACAAACAAGTACAGCTCATGGAAACAAACAAACAAAAATATCAACATTTATATTTTTTGCCGAATATTTTCATGCTAAATGTGTCGACATTTGCTATTCTGATAACTAAAATTAATCTTTCCTGTTTGGTTTTCTGCTGAGGGTGATTTAGACGGTTAATTTTCAACAATATTGGTTTTATTGTTCACAAGAAAAGGAAAACAAATAACGCTGACTCGTCTGTTACAGTAATAACACATACATGTCTTTGTTTGGTCGTTTACCGTTAGTTACCGTACCATGTTCTTGTTCATTTAATTTCCAAAAGTTTACAACTTATAGGTACAGGATATTAATACAATCCATACATATACACATTACCATAAGTATCTCCAGTTCCTCACTACACATTTCCCACAGTTTAACTATTGCATAATGTCGTTAACACATTTGTAACTGAAAACAACAGTTTTTAATTATAAAAACAACGTTTTTTTAAGTTCCAAAAACAACAGTTCTTTGGTTATGAAAACAAAACGTTTTAAGTGAAGAAAATAAACGTTTTATTTTTAGTTTAAAAAAACTGTTGTTTTAGTTGTGAAAACAAAAGTTTTTTAGTGAAGATAACTTGGTTCGAACGGTTAAAACACGCATTGCCGAAGATATGTATTTAGCCGGAATGACAAGATAGCCATTGCTAGGTACCGTGGTATAGAGTGAAACAAGAGATATTATAATATTTGTGCAGGAAATAGGAAAACAATAAAATTCATAAATGTAATAATTCTGTTCACAATATGCAGAGACTTTTTGTAAAATATGTATACTTACTGAATTTCTTCAGTATTATTTATTTTCAATTCGAAAGTTCAAACACCTGTTTGTATTATTGAATTATTTTAACGTAACACATAGCGTATCAAATGACTAGACTATCAATATAAATTGCGTATATGTTTGATTTGATCGCATCTCTTCTATATATAGTATTGTGTGCTTCCAATGGAATCTATTTTATGAATTTATTATTTTCACACTCTTATGAATATAATGTTGTAAGTCTCAACACGGACTTCGATAGCAATCTAATTCCGTGGTCTTAATTTTCATGTATTTTTCGAGTTATGAATTTACGTCATAATTTTTTATAATACAAAAAATGTACATCGTATTAAATGTCTACTCATAAATATATATCTATTAGATTAAGGAATGTTTTCGTTGTGTCAATAAAAACAAATCATATTACATGTAACGTTTTATTTGTGTGTAATTAGCTTTACATAATTTTCCAATGTACGTTACATGTCCAGTGCGTGAAATATTGCGCACGTGTTCTTGTTGTGACTTATGTGGCGGTCAAGTTACTTCAGTAAACAATCTATCTGATATTTCTTGTAATTTAGCCCAATCTGTACATATTTGCAGATCAATTTCAAACACTTGGACCAATATTTGCTAAAATCCTAGACTACTGCAAGAAGAGCGTCACGGGTGAGCGCTCACGCTTCAGGTAACAGTAAGTAAAGGGGCGGGGCTGTTCCCCGTAACCTGTCACGGGTGACAATAGCGTGTGTAACCAGTGGGCGGGGTTATTGGGTAATAACGACCACTGACACATCAATCAAAGACGGAGACGACAAAAAGAATCTCCGATTATTATCTATTAGTATGGTTTGACCATTGGTGACGGCCCATTTTGAACGACCAATCACATTCCGTCTTTCTATCCATGTTTTAGGATAAAACTCTGGCGATACTGAATTTCAAAACATAATTAACTTTTTGGAGAAGAGAAGCAATATTTTTTCAAGCCGACTTTATCAGGATATACAAACAGTGATAAGTTTGGACAAACAACTTTGTAGTTTGTTGTGATATACAATAACATTGTACACCAACGTTGTTTTATTACCACGAACTCTAATTGGCCACGGACGGAACTTTTGGAAAATATTTTCCGTGAAACATTAAGTTTTGATAGTTCATTATGATAATGGATAACAACCAGAACTTAGCGAGCAGGGACGGACTGACCGATACTTCGTCCTGTATGATGGCCACCTCGCACCTCCTACAATCGTCAATGCACGGGATGAACCCCGACATCCACCCAGATCACACAGTGGACCACCACGATCATCTCCATGAAGACAATGACGACGTCAAGGATGAACTCGATGTGAACAGTTCCGGAGACTCTGACGACGACCAGAACTTTTCCGGAACTTCAACTTTATCACAACAGAATCGAAGATTTGCTGACGTGAAGCCACCGTATTCCTACATCGCCCTCATCACCATGGCGATAGAGAGTTCCAATTCGGGTATGATGACCCTTAACGAAATCTACGCCTTCATCATGAACAGGTTCCCTTACTTCAAGGAGAACCAACAGAGATGGCAGAATTCTATCCGTCACAACCTTTCCCTTAATGACTGTTTTGTGAAAATCCCACGTGCTCCCGGTCGACCAGGAAAAGGGAACTACTGGGCTCTTCATCCAGCGTGCGGCGATATGTTCGGTAACGGAAGCTTCTTGCGCCGCGCCAAGCGCTTCAAGCTCCAGCGCCAGAGGATGAGGGAAGCTGAACAGGCGCAAGTACAGCATGTGAATTCATTCGGACATTTCAGTCTTTTCCCTCCTCCAACGTCCGGATACAAACCTTATCCTTCGCTCAACTCGCTCACACTCGGGTCGTTCCCCCAGGGTCTTCCTCAGTCTCAGCAATACGGCAGCTTAGTTTCCAAACCGGAACCATGGAACCCGCCCGGATCCTCCAGCTACAATCCGTACTACAGCAGCAACAGTATGAACATGAACATGAACAATTCCATTGGAGCGTCACTGGGTAGTTCCCTGGGAGGTTCCCTGGGAGGTTCCCTGGGCGGATCGTATCTCTCCGGGAACCAGGTACCTCCCGTGCCAAGTATGAACAGCTCCCTGACAAATTACCCCTCCCTGCAGCAGTCCTACGGATGTAGTCCGCAATACAACAGTCAGATTCGGCTCCAGGCGTCTCAGTGACAGACCCAGTGACTTAGACAATCGTAAATGATACAGACAATTAGTTGTGAACCAGTGATATTGTGTGTAACTGTGAGAATGATGTGTATGTGTGTGTAGAGGTAAGAAAATAACTGTGTTAATAATTCATTCATATGTTCATAGTAATTGATATCACATGATTTTATGTTTCCGAACTTATATTGATTAGAAATAATTTAACTACCAGTACCAGTGTCGGATAACACGTTGTTGTAATATATGATATATGTTTGTGTGTGAATTCTAGTGCTAAAATACAAGGTGAACACGACAGTCACGATGGGCGTCGCCCCGTGATACTGTGCACGTGTCTACGCAACCTTTCTGTCACGTGATGTTCATGATTTCCTTATAATTAACTTATCAGTCCCTTAGTTGTATATATTGACAAAATATGTTGTTTGTATGTGTGTCTATGGATGAATGACTATGAGGTAAGGATTTTCTTGTAATTGCATAATTTTTATTATAGACGTAAACAATTATGAAAAAGTTTGTGCGTGTGTTTTGGAGTGTTTGAATGTCATTGATTTTGTATATAAATTGTTTTGAATCTCAACTGTGATAGTGCAATAAACGATTTGATAACCCAATTTATATCTCATGGTTTTCCTTCAAATGTAAATATCAAATGGACACAAACTGTTGATTCTTCCAGTAAACATAAATTCTAATATAATTATTTGTTTTATGAGTATTAGCGCGAAGTAAATCAAACATTGTCTAGATATTGATACAGATTGTGTCCTTTTGAAATTTTGTTCATTATATTTCAAAATCAAAAAACGACGGAAAGCAGAAAACACTCGGAGAGACGAAAGATGCAGAGAAAACAGACTTGGGAAATACACTTTATGACTTTGTCTGATAACACAAAGTATATTAATAATTATTGACAAATATCAAGGGTAGTGTCACGGAGATGTATTTGACGTATTTACACAATTTTACATCCAATTGAAAAATTGCTTGTTGCATGCGGATTCTTAACATCATCGTGATTATTAAAAACTCTAATATAGTTAAAATCGCTACCCCCTGATCGGACGTCCGTGTCTACTGGTTTAGTCCCGTTTTGTAATGTGAACAAAGATATCCGGTCCGTCATCAGACATCCTTCTTACCCAAAATCGATGATTCCTCTATTTCACGAATAAAAGGCGAAAAAAAAAGAACTCGCAATAGCGTTGTTCCTGTTTAGCAACATAGCAGTAATGGTCACAACAGATATTCAATATCCGGATACACATCATAGTAAGGACTACATATTAACTTATAATCGTCAAAGCCAGCCAGAGAGTCAACTTTGTTTTAGTTTGATGTAGCAGCAAAATTTAAGGAAGTTTGACAATTTGCAATCCAAACCATTAAAACGATTATTTTCAAAAATTTGTATTGATATTATTAAACAAAATACCGGAATTCAGTTGTCAATTTGGAGATTTAACTCCATTTCTAGCCGAACAATATCTTGAGATTCCTTTGGTAGGTTCAAAAGTCATCAAGAAATATTCAGGAAAGAAACTATATATTTCAAAAAAGAAACTATATATACAATAAATGTAGTAGTCGGCTTATATATGAGACATATATATATACACTTTATCATTATCTACATAATGTACACAATAAATTCTAATTTACCCAGTTATTAAATAAATGTTGATGCCTCTATTTAAACCTGAGGGTAAGCGACTTTGCGAGGGTAAGCGACTTTGCAAGCAAAAATTGTAAATCATTAGATTGATAAGAAATTGGAACTTTTGATTGACATACACTTGTAAAGGGATAGGGACACAAAGTATGAAATAAAAATATCCAAATAAGTAATTGTTGAAATCATATTTGACTTGCGATTTAGGATATCGTGATTTCAAGCAACCGTGATTTTAAGAAGACAAATAATGTTGTAAAACAAGTTTGCCATTTACGGCAATATTTTACTTTATCTAAAATCTTCTGTAACTGCGCTGCTTTATTGCCAATATCATGTCTTAATTTTCAGTTATTGTCAGTATCCCAAATATAGACAGTAATCTCTTTTGTCTCTTTTTACATTTAATTCCTTGTTCAACCTTTTACATTAATTATTATTTCCTTTTAGAATATAACATCTAAAACTGTATGATGAAATACATACAGAACAGTGATGTTCTATTACAGATCGGAATTAATTATTTTATAAAAATTATAAAATAAATATTTATAAATCTGCAATAAATGCTTGAAAATCCTGAAATGATATTATAAATCCACGTAACCAATAATTGTTAGGTAACAAGGCCATGCTTATCATGTTGAGATGCGTGATGGATGATATTGAGGGTTAAATATAATCTGTATTTTTATCTACACATACCTTTTTCCAGTATTTTTAAAATATTAGAAAAAATATATTATAATATAAAATGTCTTTTAAATAAACTTCTTATCAAGAGATGAGTCTTTCTAATTTTTTTTTATATATTTTATGAATATGAACTGACGAACAAAACACTTTCTTCTAGATTAAGACTTTTAAAGTTAGCATTTAATTTCCATTCATTATAAACCATGAACACTATCAGTTTTATAGTGTGATATGCTGATATTCATGTGAACACTGTTACAGTACAATATAACACTCAACCTATATCAACATCCAACTATCATGGACAGCTGATAAAAATGCTATATTTTCCTTACTACAGGGGGAAATGTATCAATGTTCTTAGAATTGTATAATTTTAAAAATGAAAAAAAATGTTCATAATTAAAATATTATAATAAGATGTACGTAGTCACAACAAGAAAATATTAAACCGGTGTGGTACATGTAAAATAAATCAGATTGGGAATCATACTTGATCAATTTGTGCAAGAGTAAAACATCTGAGGCCGATAGGACGACAGAAAATGTCTGCTATAGAATTTTAAGGAAGAAATGTGTTTTAAAATAAATATCTTGAACTTTTGTATAAATATGATAGATATAAAATTGTTTTGTAAAATTGGAATATGCAGCCACAGATTGTAAAATCGATAGAAATTAACAGTTCCGTTATATTTGAGATTGTTTCAGAACTTCGTAACGACACAAAAAAGTACTTCGACTGTTATATATACCAAATTTTATTTTACTTTCCCAAGCCTTATGACAATGCCAGGGTGATTTGCTGTTTGCAAGTGTACAAGCTATTTCAAATGTTTGTTAATTCTTAGAAAGACTAGAAAAATTGTTGAATATATAGATAGTGATTTGTGATCTTTGAATGTATTGTTGTTCGCCATGTACAATGAATGTTGTACATACATGACCTCCTGTTAATACTTCGTATGTCTGAAAGTAATAAACATCTTGAAATTTGTGAATAATTTTGTGAACGAGTGAACGTCTTGGGTACAAATTTTCTATTTAAACATTAAAAACTAAGAAATCTCTGTAAATTAAGTTCAATGATGAAGTTCATCTATGATAAAGTTTGTCTTTCCATAAGTTTAGCCGTCATCTCATCTTGTGTTTGTACAATTAATCATCGAGTATAAATACATCACGTTATAAATGTAGTTGTTTTACTGATCAGTATGTGTTTTCACAGTATATACATGTATATGTGTTACTATGTACACACTAATAGACAAGGACTACACACTGAGTAGTCGTACACAGTTATAGTGATGATAACCATTACACTATTCTAATTTCTGTTAAAACATGTTAAAAGCTCAAATTAATTGTCATTAACACTGATAGAAATAGGTACTTAAAGTGTTGTTTTTACAATCAATATCTCGTGAACTTTTCATGCAATTTCTCCTGAATATAGATAAAAGCATGTGTGGATTAATTTCACATTTGGAGATCGTTCAATGCCATTTCGATATGAGTATTACACAAACGACTTATTCAAGTGTCAAAATGGGCACCACTTTCTTAAAATAATAGTTACTGGTAAAAAGTAATGGTGGAGTCGGACGGACAGGATCAGACGAGAATTCCGGACGATCCCCAACTCGTGGTAATGGCTTGTTTGTGTCTTGTGCAAAATACAGTGGGAAAATATGTAATAAAATTTATCAATATTGATCGAGAGAATTACTTGAGTAACATTTGTTTAATCAGGCAGACTTTGGCAGTTTTAAGCAGCCATTCTTCTACAAAACAGTTCCTAATCCAGCGAACGACAAGTCGACCAAACATGCCAGCGGGCAGTGAAGGAAGTCACCGGGCCTAAGCTTGTCTGACAACAAGGATCGAACAACTGTCAATATTCTTCTAGTTAAAGAATACAAAACGTCTACAAATCTCCGTCCCAGTTTCACTTAGAACATCAATATTTCATCTTATTTCTAACAATATTGCCCTAAATCTCATATGATACGGCTGTATTCTCAAAAATATTGAAGTTATAATGATAGCGAGTTTTCTTATCTGTTTGAATAATATCTGATGATTTTTAAATATTTTTGCACGCAAGTGTAAATCGTTCAACAGTTTATATCAATATTTCCTGCCAATATTTTCGTATCAGGCGAATAAAGTTAATTGTCTTGTTATTTATTTATTTATTGTTCTGTTGTTGTAGTCAATAAAAATGTAATTTATTTATTTATGTTAAGGAATATATATACATATTATATTATTATTAGGGAAATATTGTTAGAAATACGTTGAAATATTTATGTTCTAAGATTAAACTGGGACGGACATTTTTTTGGTCCTGAATTTTTTATCTATTCATCTTTTTTATTAAAATAATTTTCACATTTCATATCGTTTTCTCTGTAGTTATCTTATTTATTTTATATTTGAATTCATATTTTGATATAATGATATTTCTCACTATATTTACATTGTTCAGTTCAGTTTTTTGCCATCAACGACATATCAACTTGATTCTAACATCAGGAAAAAATAGCAAGCGTTATTGGTATAGTATTTTGTTTTATTCATTTAGTATTCTAATTTTAGTGAATTTGATTGATTTTCTCAATTGTGTCGAATGCAAACCTCAAAAACACATCGGTTAAATTTTAGAGAAGTCTATGTCTGTGTGTGGAGATAACACTTCCTGGGCAATAAAATAGTTTAACAAATACCAAACATATTTTTCTGATGTTGTTCGGTTCGAAAGTATGCCTGTCCTAATCTCTTCACACCGTTAGGTGGCACGGCCCGAGGATAGCGTCCGCCCCACCCTGCCAGGTATGGCACGGGTCACCTGTCAGTTACCACCTTAACAAGGTCACCTTGTCACGTGCTCGATCCCTAACAAGGATGTCACGAGAATGACGTATACTATTGTCTATACAGAGATAGTTGTTTTCTTAGCAAAAAAATGTAGGACAGTGGTGGATCTGCCCCGGGGCTCCAGTGCACAGAGGCAGCCACACTCGGACACGCCCTGAACCGGTCATCCGTATAATTGACTAATTAATTGGTTTACTTACCGGGCTTAAGAAAACATTATCTGTGCAATTATCATTATACGTATAATTAAATCAACTAATTGCTGTTCGAATGCAATAGTTGGCCTTTGAAAAGACATTCCGGTTGCTTGCTAAAACAACAAAAACACGAACCACTTATAATGAAGGTCACACATCCAAATACTTTGGTAAAATATATTCTTTATGTTTTCATATATTTTTTTTTATTATGATAAGAAAAACGCAAGGTTATCATTAAAATATCAAAATTCGACTGTGTATGCATATCATGATCGCGCCGTTTTAAATATATAACGGGGCATGCAGGCGTTGTATACGTTGGTTGGGAGCTAGTATATTCAGTGAGGTTTTACAATGTGTTATTGCATGATTGGAATGTTTTAATTTGGCATAATTTTTATTTAGAAAACTTTTGAAACATGATTTTGATTATTCACGGGGGCAGAAAGAATTAACAGAATGTATCATTTTTTGATAAAATAGATAAATTACATAATTCACACAAAATGTCAGATTGACCGCTGCCAAGAGTCACGTGCACCTGTTCTAGTGGTCGGTATGACGTAGCCCTTCCTGGTCCGTGAATCATACACGGTAATGTTTACACATCACGACAAGGAAAATAAATGAATTAATTAATTATTGTATTTAATTTTTAATCTTCCACTAAAGCACAAGAAGTTCCCACGATATCTTAGTCATTTTCTATTTTTACACTTTGTGAGTTCTGTGTTACGTTTTAATTAAACGTTTTCAGTTTAAGCCCGGCTACTCAATACCACCTTACGTTATGAAGTAAGTCTAGAGACGAGGGCCTTCCAACCACTTTCCTCAAACACATTAGATTTGTCCGGTTAGCCGTATAAAGCACCTTTATCAAACAGCCAGGCGGACAATGTACACATTAACGACAATAATGGCCACCAAACTGGAGTTTTAATGGAACAAGGCCGAAATAAGTAACCAGCTGCGTTGACCATTGTCCAGGGATATTGATCTCATTAGGACTGGACAAATTACCCAAACATCTTAAGCTTCAAGTACAATATTTACTCAGCAAATTACACCAAAAACTTTTGTTTTTGTAAGCACCTCTAATCCTGATGAAACCAGTAAAGGGGGCTCTTAGCTACTACGTGGATACAATGTACGGACCGTAATACGGAATGATAATCCCACCTCTGGGGTCTGGCCGTCCCGTGGGGTGTTTGAGTAAATAATGACTCGTCAATTGTGCCATTTTCAATATTGACCTGTACAGGAACAAGCGAAATAAAAGCTGTGCGTCGGAATGTTTTGTGTCCGTGGTTATTAAGTAGTTAATTTCTACGTCCATATTTTTCTGATTGCAAAAAATATTATTGTTGGTGTCGTCTGTAAGTGCCACTGAGCAGTGATATATACTGTGATAGGTTCATCACGGTTTTATAAATAACTACCTTCATTTTGTTTCAGGTGTAAGTCAGTAATTGAATTAAAGAGTTTTTAATTGATTTCATACATTTCGCCACTTGGTCGCGGGTACGAGGCGTGAGTGGCCATGGGATCGCCAGGTACTTGTGGCAGGTCAGTGGTTTTTCTCCGGGTACTCCAGTGGTCCTCCACCACCAAAACTTGGCTCGTCCTAAACGACCATAGCTGTTCAAATCAAACCAATCATAATCATACGTTCAACTCTTCGTACATTGTATAAAACACCTTTTCTTACAGCGGTAACATTTGTTATACTATAACGCATTTTATAGGCACTTTCCCCCCTTTGGCTGTTTTTTGACAAGCGTGTTGGAACAATTCATACAAAGAATACCGTTCTTTTCACCTACATTTTTTTGTGTACAGTACCATTGATGAATCCTATATGGACGAAAGGATCATACATGTATATGGGGCAACAAATTCTTACTTTGTTCGGCCTTCTTCATCGACATAAAGATATTTTTTTAACAAAATGCGTTTCATTACATTTTTGCCGGTGAAATATATAGAGGATCTTACACGAGTGGTCATGTAATATTGAATTTATTGAACAAGTTTATTAATTTCATATG
>JAUMHH010206119.1:0-13048 GCA_032359455.1 Chlamys rubida
CCTGAAGACACATTTGAGCTCTTCCAATTCAAAGGTTGGAAGAGTCCATTATGAAATTTCAGGGGTGAATGAGTTAACAGATTTACGTTGATGAATTAGCTAATGATCACACATTGATGAGCTTAAAAAATCAAAACTATTTACAATCAGATAATTTGTCAAATAAAGATGTCAGTCAAATACACTGAGGTACAAGCGGAGATAAAGACGTGTCATTGTACAGAAGTATACGTAATGACGCTACGATTACCGAAGAGTTTCTCAAGATCACCTTTGTTACAAAAGAATGGAATTCAGACTGACTTAGACAGGTAAAATTGGGATCGTAAATCGTAATTTTGGTGTATTCTCTTGTTGTCGGTAAATATTCAAGGTCGATAGGTCATGCTTAACATTAATTACCTGCATAGTACAATTTCTACCTGGAGACAACATTAGGGACTAGAATGTCAATTACGACCCCTGAAGTGTCATCTCACACTGGCACCTATAGGTCAACCCATGTGACCCGGAACTTTAACCCCCAGAAATAGTCTTGTAACCTATTACTCATGGTTTGACAGGAAAACAACGGCTGTGCTTTTAAAAGATTAGTACTACTGGGTGTCGGAGCGAACAAATTCTAAACAACGAAAAGGCGGAAAATGTCAACAGTCGTGACCTTCTCCTCTGTACTCATCCTTTGGTGACGATCTATGTATACATTACACGGTCAAAGATCGGTACTGATAAAAATCCTAATTTAACTGTCAAATGTTACAATCTGTGTCTCTCGATCGCTTCCTTGCCTAGTTAGTTTAATCGTAGCAGAAAATATGTTGTCAAAACAAAAACTAAAACAAGAAAATGAAATTTTTCGTTTTCACATCATTCATCATTTTGATTTTTCTATTGACATCAAAGTCTACAGAAATTTTTTATGCAGAAATATTTTTCTAAAAAATGTTAACCATGGAAAGTCTACTGCCGATAATCCAGTTAGATTGAAAATTTTCTGTGTGAATCATCCAGGATTTGTTCCGGAGCTGACAGAGGCTTCCTTTCTTGAAGAATATGAAAGATATAAATGTGAAAATGTCATGTCTACCGGCCAGTATTGACTAAAATGATCCGTGGTCATCGCTAATTATCTTATCTTGTAAACCGTAGATAATAGGAGTTGAAACTGACAACAACTGGTGATAAAGGATCTTCCGGACTTCCGTTCCCGCTTAACGAAGAAAAACATATGGTACCTACAAAAGCGGAACCCTCGCGGTCATATTGGTCACGCAATCATCAGTGTCAAATTACGAACACACATCCACCACCAAAAAAAACGAAAATTTCATTAACTTTTCCCCCTCAAATTCTACCACACATACAGTTATTGGGCATTTTCATGTCAGACTTGTGTTAAAATTTTCACCTGCCATTACATTCATCATCATTTACGTTGACATTTTGTCTTGTGAACAAGTCGGAGTTCAAAGTTGTATTCATAAAGCTTTTAACAAAATCAATTTGGTTTGAACATGATGGATCCTTATCGCCAAGTCATCGTTGTCATTTATCAAACAGATATTTCGATACATTTATGTCTCTATATTTTAGTTAAAATGGAAATTGATTGCAATGAAGAAATCTTCATTGCCATTTTTTGAAAAGTTTTACCTTTGACATTTTCGGGACCTCTCAATGTCGTTCTTTTAACTTGCTATCACGGGATCTCTTAAATATGCGAAAAACTATATATCTACCCATTATCAGATAAAAAATCAAATGATTGATTTTCAAATTTAACATAAACCATGTATTCAAAATTCTTGAGAAAATTGAAGAAATATTTCAGAGTATCTTTAGAATGTCTTAAAACATATAAAAATCATGTTCTTATATCTTTTCATAGTTTGTAAAATATTTATAAAAATAAACCAACCTTACTGTTAAAACTCTTGAAATATGCTAAAAAGCATATTTGAAATTTAAAAAGGAATTTGAACAATCTTTATCATTTTCTTGTCATTTATAAAATTGAACTGTGAAACTTCAATCAGGTATAAATAAAAAAAAGATGTTAACCAATTGAAATTGTGACGAGCATTTTTGAAATTTTTCCAAATGACGTATAACAAATATAGAAGTAAAATTTGTTATATCTTCATCATGACTTTTATATAGTCATCAGTGAGATTTGCTGGACTGGAAAAATAGTGTTTTTTAGCAGCTGTAGTTTACTGGACGTTACACCTGAGTTTACACCTGTCCAAGTGGCGCGACTCTGTACAGGTATGTCACAAAGTGGTTTTAGGTAAATCGTGATGGGGGGACGGACAATCACAAATCGGCCGTCACCTGGCTCTCGTTGGGAACATGAAGATATAAAACGTCGCAAAATCGTTCTTTATCATTTATGCGTAACTAATAACTGATACGGTAAATAACCGATGATGAATCGTACATTATATCTTTTATAAATTTAATATTTCATATAAATACCTCACAGATGTCTCACGAGCTCCACCCTAGGGGATAGCTGCTGCTGATGAGGGGAGAGTAAGAGTGTGCGAGAGGGAGGAAAAATAATTAAAATCTGTAATTAATCGAGTGTCTCTAATTTTAGCGACTAATAAATGTTGATTTTTCTTCCCTGATGTTTATATTCTATAAAATACTAGACACCCAGTATCAAAGAATTTCTTCGGCCATTTGTTAAAGATTTTTTAACAGAATACTAATACATGTACAAAATTTTTGAAGAAGATTATGATAATTATATTAATTATGCTGTATACCATAAGTCTTTTTCTTTTGCATTCTCTAATATTTGGGGATTTGTTAATATGGACAAATTTAAGGTCTATTACTATAATGACCATATATGGCATATTGTGCTACTTTTAAGAAGGATTGATTTGATATTAATTTCAGGATTATATTTTTTGAAGAACAAATACTGTAGAAATTTGCGAAAATGAAAACCAACGCAATTAAAACCGTTTACAGACTTGTACATTTAAACCTCAATATAACGACTCGTTTCATTTCCCGATATGCTAACCACCAATATATGTCAATTAATTCCTCATTTCTTTGGTTCTTATAACCATTTCTTTGTATGTCTCCCCTCAATGTATTAATTGCCATACCCCTTTATAATGTCAATGTTTTACTGGCGAAATAGCGGCAGTATAACAAGGTATTACTGTATTATGAAAAAAATTATACCGGCATGATAATAATTTTGTTCCCAAATTGTCACCGATGTGTCCAGCGTCACACGAGCCCACCTGCCCTCACGTTCGTATCCCCTACAGTGGCCCGATGGCCATTTTGACAAGTAAATCTTAAATGATAATTGGGATTCTACTGCCATTAGAGAAATTATTTCTACATTTTCAATTTTTTGTGAGTTTAATATAGATTTAATACTTTAACCGTGAGTCACCCAAAATGACGAGCAATTTTGACAACACCATTAAATGATGCGTGGAGGATGGGAAAGCGGAATTTTTCGGGCTACAATGGAAGATCATGTACAGATATGAAAATGGGACATTAGGAAAAAAATGTACCTCTACTTGTTTACAATGTAAAATCGATGATTTGTCCATAAAGATATGATTTATTGCCATACAGGTCACATATCTCCTTAAACATCAGCGATGACGGCAGGTTTTTGTACTTTCGAAAAATACACAAACACGTGAAAAATGAAGCACTTTTTTCTGCATATTGAAATAAATTCTTCTGTGAATGAAGAATTCCTTTGTAAATAAAACTTAATTTGTTACATTGACTGTTTATATTGGTTAACACAACTTTTTAAAAAAATTCCCATTAATTTGTTTCCATGGTAATTGAATGTGCTATTCTCGTCATCATTAATTTGGTTACCATGGTAATTATTTACTTACCTGATGACAATTCATCAGTTCGTTACTGTAAATACGAATCGCTTACTGTGAAAAATAATTTTAACGAGGAATTTTATTTTTCAACTTTCAATTCTTTAAATTACTAATCCAGATCGGAGTTTGTTTGTTACCCTAAACATTGTATTAAACTGTTTCTGTGTTAGGATGTGCAGCGGATAGCACTCACCTTTCACCGAGATGGCCAGGGTTTGATTCACCGATTGGACGCGAAAAGGAATTTGGTCACCTGCCCAACCATTTGGGTTTTGTCTAGACCTTCTGCACGCTTTCAGCCGAACCAATAAGAATGGGCAATATAAGTTAGAAAACTTGTTTCATAATTGTCTTAAAATAAATAGAAATTATTTGAATTAACATCATAATTGGTTCTACATGCAGGGACTTTATATGTGTGGTTGGCTTTAGTTTTACATAGGATAAAGGTCGCCTTCTAGCTTCGATCCCGGGTGCAACGAAGCACACTATTCTCTTTCCTGTTACAAATGGTGTATGTGGCCCTCCCTGTGGTGACAGGGAGTTAGAACCTGGGTTGTGGTAATTGAGGGGGGAACACATTTAAAAAGGGGGGAGTAGTGACTGGCAGGTTTTAATTGTACATAGGATTAAGGTCGCCTTCTACCTTCGAGCTAGAGGGATCAAATGGTAGTGCGTCCGACTAGGAACCTGGAGATCGAGGGTTCGAAGCCCGGTGGAAGTACACTATTCTCTTTTTTGTTAGATATGGTTTCCTATGATAAGCACTTAAATTACTATAATTACTAATAGTCACTATAAAAATTACTAAAACTTTGTCAGCAGCTGGACCTCCATCAGAATGGTGAAAAACTAGATTAATTGCATCCAGACTGACCAGGGTTCACTTGTAGTCTTGGACATTATGAGATTTGGAAATGATTACAGTAGGTTTTACTGGCTTAAAAGATGGATCCTTCAAAGTCACAGCGGTCATTTGTCCAGCTTGACCATCAGGTGGCTATTTACACCTATTGTCCACTTTTCAGTGGGACTGTTTGCTTTCCTGACCACCCGATGTTTCAATATTTGGTTTGTTTTCACCTGAGGTACCAAGATGTGTTAAACGTCTCCATTATCTCACCTGGAGAGCTGAACAGGTAACACTTCTAACTTACCTGGATTACAATACCTTACTGATAATCACTACTCATCCTGTCTATAAATACTGTGACCATTACTCACCTGTCGAGGAGATTTTTACCTGTATTCAGGTGTTCAACTTTTGGCAGGGTAGTGTTTGCTCGTTTTTATTTCCTATTATCGACACTTAGGTCACAACTGGTGGCTCTGAATTGCTTCACTGACCAGTAAATGGTCAAAGCTGACCCGTCAATTCTTATTTTTGTCTAGAAGATCTCCCTGTCGACTAAACTGTGGTAACAAACATCTAACCGACAGAAACTTGTCTGATACATTTAGTACGTTTCATGATGAATCTTTATGAAGTAATAAAGCCAGGTTTTACTCTAGTAAACCTCTAACTGTTTAACTCATTTACACCTGAAGACGCTTTTGAACTCTTCCAATTCAAAGGTTGGAATAGTTCATTATGAAATTTCAGGGGTGAATGAGTTAACTCACCAATTACTCACCTCTTATAGTTGTTTTCATTGGTAGGACTTAATTATTGTATTTTTCATTCCTGATTGGTCATTGTTTTCAGAATTGTTTTTGATGAAAATATTGCTTGTCTGAATCAAACTGCATTCTGGTCCATAAATTAGTCCCTTAATACAGGTTCATTTAGTTATAGATATGGTTAACTCATTCACCCCTGAAATTTCATAATGAACTATGCCAACCTTTGAATTGGAAGAGTTCAAATGCGTCTTCAGGGGTAAATGAGTTAATTGTGGTAAGGTGTTTAAAGTGGTCTCCTAACACAGGTGGTATTTTACTTAACATGGTCTTTTTTATAAAAATGGTCCCTCAACGTAGCTGGTCTCTTATAATTACCCAGGTCTTTTCCACATGTGGTCACTTATTAGAGGTGGTCTGTGAATAGATATGATCTCTCTACACGGGTGGTCTCTTAACGGAGGTGATCTGTTTACACAGGTTGTCCCTTGATACAGGTGGTCTGTTTACACAGGTTGTTTGTTTACACAGATTGTCTCTTAATCCATGTGGTCTGTTTACACAGGTTGTCCCTTGATACAGGTGGTCTCTTAATACAGGTGGTCTGTTTACACAGGTTGTCCCTTGATACAGGTGGTCTGTTTACACAGGTTGTCCCTTGATACAGGTGGTCTCTTAATGCAGGTGGTCTGTTTACACATGTTGTCCCTTGATACAGGTGGTCTGTTTACACAGGTTGTTCCTTGATACAGGTGGTCTCTTAATACAGGTGGTCTGTTTACACAGATTGTCTCTTAATGGAATTGGTCTGTTTACACAGGTGGTCTCTTAATGGAGGTGGTGTTTTAAGACAAGAGGTCACTTAAAAGAGGTGATCTCTGTCTTAACACAGGTACATGGTCTCTCTTCCATCAGTTTAATATGATTTGCATAGAAAATGTATATAATGCATGCAGTGTGAAAATATATAGACGCTGTGGAAATATAAACATAATCTTATCAAAAATGTTTTCTGATTTGTAATTTCTTAAATATATCATTAACAATTAAGCAGAGTTTTTAAAAATGTTTTTCTTTTTTAATTTTAATAAGTTTCACAAGGGAAATTGTTATATTATTTATCATTACCCAGTGTGTTGCACGCATAGCTGTTTAGAGTTATGGCAAAGCAAATATTCCTTTAGTAGAAATAATGGCATATAAATAAACATGTGTCATTTTAGCTTACATTTATAAAGCTTATCATGCAATTACTTCCTTTCAAATTTCTATGAAAGTACTAAAAAAATATCATATACATGGGGTAATACAAATTTGAATAAAGAATTGAACTGACTGTCTTTAAGGTGAAAGGTACCCGGTGAACTACCTGTATGAAATAGACAAACGCCAGGTGTCCGAGCGTGTTACCTGTACAATACATACTCACTAATCATATTGTTATTTGATAAAATTTCACATCATCATATTTTTCATTTTGAATATATTTTGATTTCTTCTGGCTCACCTGTCACCTGCCCTAATGACCCTGAGCTAATATTCTACCTTGGGAAAAATCTTCTGAAATGATTTCATGGACCTTAAGTAACAAATGAAGACTATTAACAGTATTTGTGTATAGTGTGTATTTCGGTGTGCGGACACACAACCCTGTCAGTGTACACAGACTAGCTATTCTCATCTGTTACATGTGGGGTGGGGCATGTTTAATGCGATATTAATAACAACAGTATTTACGATAGCCTCACTCTCATTTTTTGCAGAAATTTTATCCAAGAGATCTTCGATACAGTTGCATGTTATCCACTTTTCTGTACCTTATTACATATTGTGTATTATTCAGCATATTCCTCAATAAGGACACATTATATTCTACTATTCAAACCACAGCGGTATCATATACCTAAGTCACACACTCAAGACAAACGCAACAAAGACCTCAACAAGTCCGAGTGTTACAAATGCATGGAGGATACATTGTGCATTCAGAAACGCTAGCACCTGTTTCAAGCATTAACCTGACCTCGAGATCCAGACACTCAACTCGTCAGTTTCAGTTTCATTTTTACCTGTAATGTTTTACTATAGGTGATATAAATTGTTACAGGTATGTATACTACCGTAAACGAGGCCTGTGTTGTGATTCATGGGTTAAAGGGTACACAGGGATGTATGCGGAGAGTTCACCATTTAAAGGACTCAAAAAGGCAGGGAGCACTCTGTTACACCCGTAAAGGAATTCTTTCATGATAATGCAATTTTAATACATCCTTTAGACAGCCTTTTAAAGAAAACATGCACTGTTTTCATCTTCAGGAGATTCACAATTCGTGTAACGATAATAGATGAACATCAACAGTCCTTATCGCAGATAAAAAAAAATACATCAAAATTTTGAGAAAAAAATTGAATTCTTTAAACTAATTCACTGATGAAAAGAATAAAATATTGATTAGTTGAAAATAAGATTTTTATAAAAGATTTACTCAAGCTGATTATTTTGCAGTTACTAAAGGTATCATTTAGATATTTGAATATAATTTTGAGGTTGGGAGTTTCTTTGCTTGAGAACTTTGATCTGTCACAAAAGCATTTATCCAATGATAATCTCAACAGTTATGATATTTGAACTTAAGTGCAGACTTTAAATTTTTATCAGGTGTGAAATTTCATGTCCTTTTTATCTTGATGCTATTTAAATTTTATGAGAATTTTCATCCCTAATTGGTGAAATAGATGACAAAAAGAAAGTGTTGGGTTTCAATTGGTCTTTGATAGCATGCATTCAAACAAATTGAAAAAAAAGATTTGTTCAATTATATTAAATTGGTTGATAGATAAGCCAAGATATTCCTCGTAACCTATTTAATTGTGAAGAAAATTTGTATTTTACAATTCAGTGTATATATTCCCTTGTGACCTATTTTAAAAGTAATTTGTTTTTTTACAAGAAGGTTTTAGGTATTAAGTAGGTATTACTTAAGTACAGTTATTTAACAAAAAAATACCAGTAATAAATTAAAATAAAACAAATCAAAATTTGCTGTCATGCAGTAGCCCTGCAGGTTGAGGGTATATTCTGTCTTTTCGTATTGCAGAGTTATCTTCTCTTGTGAGCAGGTATTGATTGTTACGTCATTGGTTTGTGAGAGTAACGTCATCAATGTTTGAGAAACCGACGTTATTTTCTCACACAAACCAATGACGTAACAATCGATACCTGAGAGACAACTCTACAATATGCAAAGACGGAATAGAGTGTTGTTCTGTGCTCCAGTAACCGTAATGTGATTGAAGTTATATGAATATGAATCGTACCATTTTTTTGTGGTAATGTTAGTTATCTTTGCAATTTGTACTTCTGGTCTACGTTAATGGAAAATGTCCCTATCATTGTTGGGTTATTGTAGTTGACATAATTATACCTAGTACTGTCAAACTACGAGATGGTACAGGTAGTATTATTATATAAGCTTTCTCTTTTATATGTATAGTGATTTGATGTTAAATAAAATATTTAGTTTGGAGCGAAAGAAGATTCCAGATTTATTTATGTTTACAGGCTATTCTTTGTAGACCAATTTTGTCATGATTTGTAGGTGCTGTAGTTGTTCCCGGAGGAGCGGGTGGCACTCTTCTTGGAGGGTACCTAATCAAGAAGTTTGACCTGCGTATAAAGAAGATACTTCAGATTTGTTTGGCCCTTATCATTGGCAGCCTCGTTTGCGGTCTCGTATTCATCATGAGCTGTCCTAGCATTTCGTTCGCTGGTGTCAATATTCTTTACGGAAGCACGGATTTAAAAAGGTGAGCATAATCATTTTTGGTGTGTGAGGGAGGGGGTTAGAGGGTTATTTATTTTTAAGTTTACAATAGATTTTCAATTTTCGCTTTGTTTTTTGGGTATTTTTTTTATTGCAACCATACTAAACTAATTAATTTATTATGCAACATTTCGTACGTATACAAGCAAATAATATATTCAACACAAAATAACTTTCAGAGACTCGTGATATGCCAGTTGTGCTTTGTTCTGTTGAGACGTCAATTATTTGTGTTCACTTTTCAACATAAAACTTACAGGTAATACGTTATTCTTGAAATATGTTAATATTTAGTGTTAGCTTCACTTAAAGAAAGGAATGGCTCTCGAAAGAGAATTTTGTAAAAAAGTAAAATAGTAACCCACAGTTACTCATTGAATGACCTTTGCATTAATGGTTGTTCGCCTCTTTGCAGCACATCGTTCCTTGGAAGTTTTCAGACCGACACCTGTCATGCTAACTGTGGGTGTAGTCAGTCCGAGTTCAGCCCCGTATGTGGTCAGGACGGAGTGACTTACTACTCACCTTGTTATGCTGGTTGTCAGGAAATGGTCATGGTCGGCTCAGATATGGTCAGTGTTATCACCTTCAGGTTCGGGAATGTTGGAGATTTACACTATAGTTTACGAAAAATAGCTCTACCACATATCACATGTATGCAATGTTATATAGCATATATTCCTGAGTATAAGCTTTAGAATAAATAGCTTTTTAAGTGATGTATTAACCAAGGACATACAAGGTATGCATCTCAATTTCAAAATATTGTATTAAATCGATAAGATAAAATGGGAATTAGGCAACAGCTAAGCCTATAAAGCCCTCTGCCTAATAATTCATAATCATGATTTGCATAATATTGAAGATAATTCTCTGTATTTCCAGCAATACTTCAACTGTACTTGCGTTGGAAACAACACCACAGAATACGACGCCGTGCTCCACAAGTGTGAATCCGACTGTAACCTCGCATTGTTTATGGTTGTATTCTTCGGCATTGTGCTGCTTACATTTGGCAGCTCCATTCCTTATCTAACCGCGACCATCAGGTAAAAACTCTTAAAAAGTCTTATGAATGATTTGATATCAAAAAGTTTGTTTTAGGCCCGTTCTTTTACAAATATCTACTATTCAATTTGTGCGTCGATAATTTACAATTTTATAACATTGGAAATAAAATAATTCGTACCAATTTAATCTTCAGCAATCAATTCATTGTAATAACAAACAAAACAAAATATATCTGTGTACACTGTGCCAAAAGTTCCCTGAAAATCTCTGTATATATAATTAGAATGATTCTCAAGAAATTAATTAAACGCTTGTGATAAAACACGTGAAAATTTGATTTATCAAAAAACTGAATGCATTTTTTAAAAGTTACCAACTGAGCAGACGCCAGCTTTTTAAGGTTAAATGACACTTTGTCAAAACGTTTCACTTCACAAAGGGTTTATATTTTGATTACAACGGTGTACAACTCTCAAAACGTTAAGGCACAAGAAAAGTAATTAATTTTGTATGCCTGCATGCTATTTTGGGATGTCATTATACTTTACTCAAGCATCGAATGGTTCGCAGGCGATCTTACAATAGTGAAAGCCTATGTCAATTTTCATTGGTAGAATTTTGTGATGCATTGCTATACTAGACACGATTGGCTGTTACAGATGTGTACCTCCAGACGAGCGGGCATTCGCGATTGGGATCCAGCTTTCTTTCACAAAATTTCTCGGTAAGTGGTATGTGTATATAGGTCAATGGGTCAGTAGAGATGTACACAAATAATTGATTAACATTTGAATTCCTACTTTGTGAATGTTAAACCAGTTTCGAGGAACAAAAGACAAACAATATATATTCACAACAAAAACGCTTTCAGCTTACCAGCGTTCATGCAAAGCTTTAAACTCAATATTTATGTGAAATGTGTGCAATTCAATTTTAGCCTTTAAGCATGAACCACTTACATAGCATGGACTAGTGGCGTAGCAGCAATAAATAAAAAATGAACGCGCCTAAAAGTTACAAGAACAAATAAGAACAGTGTTAATGAAACGTTTATCATCATGCTGTAAAATCATAAATTTCCGTGGGGTATTACATTTCGTTTACTTCGTGGATAACAAAAATCAACGAAATTAAATCCCTACTAAAACATAAATTTGGTATGGTATCTCTATGATAGGGGATTATCAGAAATCACCGACATATAATGTCCTTGGAACAGGCTAGTAAATGAAAACCACAAAATTTTGACCCCACAAACATAAATGATTCTACAGTATACTGATTACCAGATACTTAAGGCAACCTGGCAAATCCTGGAACGCAATGTATTTCTTGCTTTTGTCGATGTACAGAAATTTCCTTCAAAAATGTAATGCATTTTTTTCAATTTTCAACTAAATCTGTTTTCTGTTACCATAGGGTATATTCCTGGACCGATCCTCTTCGGCTGGCTGATCGATATCTCATGTTTAGTATGGAACTCAAAATGTGGTGTTGACGGTTCGTGTTTCTTCTACGACAATAAACAGATGAGTAATAATATATTAGCAATTATCTTGGTTGGTAAGGCGGTAACTACGTTATGGACTGTGTTCGCGTACTTGTGTTATATCCGGGGAGCCAAAAATGAAAAGAAAGAACACCAACTCAATTACCAGCAAGGAAGTCAGTACTCCTCGAAGGAAACTGTCATCTCTGTAATATCGAAACAGTGCGTATCAACAGAACACCCAAGTTCTGCAACAGATCTACAAAATGAACAAGATTCTTATGAACCAACAAAATCCGAACCAAATGGCATGGAATCTTCTAAACGGGAATCCCTGCCTACAGAACAAACAAGTACAGAGTCGCCCAAGAAAGAACTATCGCCTACAAGATCGATAACCACTGAACTTTAATATAATGGTTCAAAGACAAATTAAATATTGCCAGAGGATACAGTGGATGAAATTTCAACACTTGGTAAAATTATCTGGAATTTTGTTCCATGTCTTATATCTGGTGTTGGTTTTGTATCTAACGCAGACAGTTGTTTTAACCTGGCTGCGCCAGTCTATCAATGTGGAAAAATGCATCAATCTGACACAAGTTCTCATTTAAAGAAAGGGTAATCTGGTATTCTCTGTCCCTTTTTTACCCTTTCGAATGCCATGATAGCCTCTTACTTCACTTGAGTGAGCAAACGGATAACAAACTACATATACCGGTGATTACCAATTACTTTTACCACCTTTATTGAAATTGCAGGGCTAAATGGGAGGGGAAATAACGTTGTTTGTCCTCCAACACGTACACAGACTGCTTGCTTGAAATCCGAGAATATAAAATAATTATAACTTATATATGACTCTAGGAGGACTAGATCGTGGGATTCTATTTTATGAAGGTTAATATCAATACAGGTATACATGTTAAATGTAAAGGTCGTATCGTCTATAATAAGTATGTAAATACATAGGTGTATAATGTACTCTAAGACTGAGGTAATGGCATTTGTGCTATCTTTTCGTGGCATCACAAAATATGCATCCCCGTCCATTAGTCGGGACAATTACTGTAAATTCCATTTAAATTCCGATCAGATCGAATGGAGACTGGATTAATAATATTCCGTCTTTGCGTGTTGCAGAGTTATCTTCTCTTGGGAGCAGGTATTGATTGTTACGTCATTTGTTTGTGAGAGTAACGTCATCAATTTTT
>JAUMHH010206130.1:0-13047 GCA_032359455.1 Chlamys rubida
GATTGCGACGCGGTAGAATGGTCGACAGCGCCGCGCTGTGATGGAAGGGTTGAAGAATACCATAGCGCATCAAAAAAATTCTGGGGAGAACACTGCTGTTATACATGACATGACAGTAAACCTCATGTCATGCTGATTTCTTTTTTATTTTCGTACCTGTAAAAATACTAACCTTTTAATATAGATTCTTGATAAGATTGCCAACAAAATTGGTGAAAAAACACAGGGGGAAAGATAAGCTTTTGATTTAATTCTTATATATCTCAACTTCTCATCAGTATACCAAAATGACTAAAACTAGGGTCAAAAGCTCAAGATGTCGAAAAATGTTACTCCATCCAACTTTCTCATAGCAAAATTTGTATTTATTAGTGGGTGTATAAAAAAGGTTTAGTACGATGACCCTTAAGCTTTGTTTTACAATGTGAATGAGTCTATATTGATGCTACATGGCATGTGACAAGCGTATATTATTTTTACTCATGTAATTTTTTTGAATAAACTGTTATTGATTTAATATCTCGTACAGGAGGGGTTCCTGCAGAAGATGTAGTTATGTCTGAGTTGAAACTGAAACCTAATACAAAAATTATGATGATGGGATCAAGAGAAGAGGAACTGGTAAGTCTAAGGGGTCAAAGTGGTCAGTGGTAAAACTGAGGAAACAGGTCTTTTGTGCCTGTCTTGGTGGAGAGGTTTATAAGACTCTTTCATGCCCAGGGGTGTAGGATAGGGAAATTCCACCCGAGGGGTTTTCAAATTTTGGTAAAACCGGAGGTTTTGCTGAGAGTTTTGCAAAATTTGAAAATCCCGAGGGTGGAATTTTCCTATGAATCCTATCCTACATCCTTGGGCATAAAAGAGTATTTTTCTCTCATTCGAAATACCAGAATAAGCTCATGATCAGAAACCATAAAAATGTGATTGGACTGGCTACCATTTTGAAAATATCAACTTTTCCAATTAGCTTTTTAGACGAAAATGAATCTGTCAGCGAGATTAAGCATACCCCATATTTGCAAACAGCACAGAAAAATTAATCTCATCTTTCTTACGTGTAAGGTAAATGTTTCGTAAAAGGTTTTAATTTCATCACGTCGCACTTTCCGCATTGCGGCATCAGAGTTTTTCCAAACTTGTGACGTCACACATGAAATAGGTTGTAAGATAGAAATTTCCTACACCCTTTTCTTACCCTGGACAGCTCTATCTTACACACACGGAAATGAGAGAAACATGTGTGACATTGCATTGTTATTTGTCCATTTTTCCATCTGTCTCATTGTTGATGGGATATATATTATTCACCTTTTCCATCTGTTTATCTGTACAACAAAAAAGAAGTTACATCTTGGCAATCTTAGAATTTAGAATTTGCACACAATAGGTTACAGGTCTTTTTCCTATATATATATTATAGACCTACTGAAATGTTTATTGACCAGACCTTGTCCAAGAACAATTTACTTGCATATTTATTGCTTGATAATATGTGATTAAGAAAATATGTATAATAATGAAGAAAACTTAATAAAAGAACTTTTCCCTTCACTGCTAGACTTATCATTGAATCATACACACCATGGGAAACAAATTCATAGACAACTTGGTCTATGAAGTAAGTGATTCCGGTAGACCTACAGTGTTTTTTCATAGTGATTGTCTACGACCGGGTCTACTGTTAGTTTGAACACCGCAAGACTTGGTTAGACTTTCTTTTCAGCTCGGTGTTACTCTTATACATGTACATGTACTTGAATTTATTAAACATGTACTAGAAATCCCAACAATCATCAAACTTCATGTGGATATATCTGAAGGAGCACTGCACCAACATACTAAATGTAGGTCACTGTGACCTAAACTTTCAACTTCACTAACTTAGCTCTATTTTAATCAAAGTGGGAACAGGTGCATCTGTATGTTTTACAAACGATTTCTAGTCTTGTCAGGATCTTACTATCTAGTTAACTTCTTGTATTACCTGTTTTTTAAAACATCACACTAAGGTCAAGGACAAGTACAGGTAATTGATTGACATCAATGTAAAAAAAAATGAGATTTGTGTATTAAAGGAGATATTTTAATGAAACTTCATAGACACATCAACCACTACAACCAGGAACAAGGCCATTTTCAATACCTTTATTAAGACATTCCATGTGGCCAACATCACAAATTTAGGTCATAATTTTTTATAGGACATATTATAATTATGGTATGGGGAATGTTTGTAAGAGCTAGAAGGACTTGAAAGTTAAGGAGATCCAGGTTGCTTTATACAATGAAATTGGAGAAGTTCATTTGATTTATATATACATGTAGTTGCATCCTTCTACTTTTCTTCAGTGATTATGACAAATCTCAACAGTGATTAAAGATAAAAAATGTTGTAATTTTGATGTTTCCATTGGTTCCAGGATAAAGTCAAAGAGCCACCCACAGATTTACCTGAAGTCATCAATGACTTTGACATAGAAGAGGATGAAATTGCTATAGAAAATAGGTACTGTGCCAGAATACTAGGTTTGTGTATACATACGTTTATATAATCATGTTGAACATCATTTTTAATCGCTGCTGTTGATTTTGATTTCAAAATACTGGATTAAATAATTTAACTTGTTTTCAAAGGAGATGTCACGTTTGTCTTTCAGAAAAGTAAGAATAAAGATTTTGAATGGAGTGTAATCAGCAGTTGATTCATACAGTACATGACCAGTCTATCACTTGTTTAAGTTTTCATTACAGGCAATACACACTGTACTGGCAGGCCATACAGGTCCCAGGTGCCTCTTGTTTCAGTTGTTACTGATGACATGTGCCTTTAGTTTCTGGAATTTCTATGCTGTGATGCACAGTACCCAGTGCCGCATTAAATATCAGGGTTTTATCTAAATATTATTGATTTCATTTACAGAGAAGAATATTTGTCGAAAATTGAGAAAAGGGTTCGAGATTACAAGATAGAAGTGTTTAATCCTCCCAGAGAAGGCAAGAAGCTGTTGGTACTGGACATTGACTACACACTGTTTGGTAAGTACTGATCGGTCAAGGTGCAGTTATCATTAATGTTTAACTGTATTTTCAAATAATGTGCATCGTTTTTGTATTGGAATTAATTTTGGGAATTAATTTTTTTTTTCCATGAAAAGTGCATATAACTATCAACTGACCTAATTTGATCTGGCCTGACCCGTTATTTCCACCTCAAACCTGATGAGGCATGTCACCTGTTCTGATCACTCGTCTTCTCTTGAAAAGTTACATTAACTCAAAATGAATTTCCACCGTTTTTAGATCACCGATCAGTAGCAGAGACGGCCAATGAGTTGATGAGACCTTTTCTACATGAGTTTCTAGAGTCCGCCTATGAGGATTATGACATTGTTATTTGGTGTAGGTAATCTTTGATCTTTTTATCCCATGCTTTTTGGAGAAAGCAGGGGATGTTAATTTGAGGACATCAATCTGTCTGTCTGTCTGTAACTTTTTAGTTTCCATTCAGTAACTGCCCTTGAAATGGTCCAATTTCTACCAAATTTGGTATGCACATATATAATGGCAAGACTTAGCCCAAGTAGGATTGCCAATGTAAGATTTGCATATCTACACATAATTAATGAGGATATATCATTCTGATTGTTTAATTAGTTTCAATTCAATAACTGCCCTAAAAATTGTCAAATTTCAACCAAATTTGTAATGCACATACATAATTGCAATTTGATCCTGAATGTGATGCATGCATATTTACACATAATATGTAAGGCTGATATCTGTGATACATGTTTGTCTCACCCTAGGGTTGCGACTGGGGATTCCCCAGTTATAACAATTAAATTAAGTCACATCAGCAATGCATTTAGCCTGTAACCTCAACATTATATTTTGTATATGATACACAATGGGTGAACAGGGTAGGAGGGAAAAAAATCAATCACCCCCTTGAGGTTAGATGAGAAATCTCAACCCTCGAGGAAAGGTTGTTGACTTGTATTACATTTGTCTATATATACCATGCCTGACAGTTGTTTCATTTGTCTATACCATGCCTGACAGCTTGTCTAAACTATGGTTCACAGCTGCCACAGGGATGAAGTGGATCAATGTGAAGATGAAGGAGCTGGGAGTGACAGACAACCCTAACTATAAAATCACTTTCCACCTCGACAGCAGTGCCATGATCAGTGTCCATACGCCAAAGTATGGTGTTATAGAGGTACGTAGTCACCAAAGTATGGTGTTATAGAGGTACGTAGTCACCAAAGTATGGTGTTATAGAGGTACATAGTCATCAAAGTATGGTGTTACAGAGGTACGTAGTCACCAAAGTATGGTGTTACAGAGGTACGTAGTCACCAAAGTATGGTGTTATAGAGGTACGTAGTCACCAAAGTATACGTTGCCTGTTGACCTTTGACTCTTGTTACAGGTGAAGCCATTAGGTGTGATTTGGGGGAAATACAAACAGTGGACAACAAAGAATACCGTTATGTTTGATGACATCAGAAGGAACTTCATCATGAACCCTCAAAATGGACTGCGGGTAAACATCTTAATTCAATACATATCATTCATTTAAAAGTACATTTCTTTATGTAATGACAGTTCAATAATTTTGTCAAAGTTAATCCATACATTTAATGCAGTTTGATGAGATTTTTAAGTTACCGTGGCGATATGATTGCCATATCCAATGAACCTTACATTTGTGCATTCACTGTGTTGTAGATAAAGGCGTTCAGAGAGGCACATCAAAACAGAATGAAAGATCGAGAACTTCTTAAGCTGGCCAAGTATCTCAAAGACATATCAACAGTGGAGGATTTCACAACACTCAATCACAGAAAATGGGAAAAGTAGGCTTCATCTCTAGCTTCTAATGAACACTGATTAGGGGTCCAATGTAGAATCATTTTCTGTATTTTTCCTTTAAAATTACAACTGTCCGAATGGAAGCTTGTGTATCATGAATACCAGTATATACTAGTACCAAATCTTCACATGGGAAACAGCCTTCGTTATCCAAACATTAACTAATACTAATTACTTAAATTTTCTACTTCTTTGTAGATATCGGAGCAAGCGAAAGCATGACCATTCAGACGGAGATAATGTCTCGGAAAGCATGAACACTGATTGAATGGTGTGCCGAATATTCTTAACCTCTGAAACTGACATTTGAGCCGAAAAAGAGACGAGCAAGTGGTGGACATAAGTGTGTTTAACAAAGAAAAGCAAACACACTTTGCACATTCTCAATATTGCTGAAATTGTCACATTATTTTTTATGAACTATTGACATGCAGAGTAAGTCTGCTTGTTCTATGTAATGGCACATGTCCATAGGGCAGGATGTTGCACAATTCTGGTAACTGTTGGTATCATCTGTTTAAACTTCAGTTATAAACTGAAATTCTCACTGCAGTTGGAAATAGAACATGGTTTGTGAATCACCTACCACAGCTGTAAGTGGACTGGTTTTTGTCAGTCACTCACTAAAGAGGATTCCTCCCCGACGATAATTTGTCGAATCATGTTTTAAGATAGTGTGCGAGTAGGACGATGATGTAGCAATGTTGAAGAGATGTAATCATAACGTGTGCAATATGTGTCTAATGTTCAATGTATACAAACTTGGTCAACTTGTCCTTGATAGTTAAAGATTTAGCTAATGTAAGAGATCTCACAAAATACTGCTGACTTGTTTTCTGTTGATGTGACAAATATGGCAAGGTTGTTCCACTGAATTGCTTACACAGATCTTGTTGGTTATAACCAAGAAGTCATCACTTTCCATCATGTATATTCTCCTTCCATCCAGCCCAACAACAATTTATTACTTGTTTCATAACTGTACATCTATCTGGGCCAACAACAGTGATTAATATAAGTTAATTTCTTGTTTCATAATTATATATCTACCTTGTATTTGGACCAAAAATAGTGATTAATATAAATTAATTACTTGTTTCATAATAATTGTAAAATACATTGTCATTGGTTTTTTTCTAAAATATATACCTGGTAAGTAATTTAGTTTTCTGATGACCTTGAAATAATAAGGAAATTAAAATAAAAAATAACAAGGAAATTACAAATGAAAATTTAAAAACTGCTATGGCCAGTAACCATGTTAGCATTCAATGTTTTTAATAAAAAAGAGTTACTGTATTTACTCTGTCATCATGACCGTAAGTGATGGTATTTTTTTCATCAATCACTTCCAAAATATTATTTTAATGTGTATTTGTGAAAGTATTGCAAATCTTTATCTATATCTAGTTATGAATGTTTAAGTTGTCCACATTGTTGTGTGTTAGTGTGTTATGTACACGTTCAGTGCCAGGTATATTCGTTATACATGTGTGTGTTGACAGACAGGAGACTGTCGATAACCAAGGGACATAACTCTTGATGAGTGTGTGCTGATGATACTCTGAAGAAAAGTGCTATATTTCAAGTGGTTGATCTTGGTAACTAAATAAAACAATGAGCTTTTAATTCAGGAACGTTTTTAAGAATCAGATTTTCACTAATGAAGATTATTGTATTCACTACTTGTTAATATACATGTAATGTATTTCAGAGCCTATTCCACTTTATTTGTGGAAAGACTTTTTAGTGATTGCTCAGAGGAAAATTTTGAAAAAAAATCTTCAAACTTCATTTGAAAATAACATTGCTGAAAAATGGCATTTGAACAATGAATGGTTTTCCAATTCAGTCTGAATTTTCCTGAACAGCACAGCAAGTATGGTTAAATGATCTGTACCATATGAAGTTTCTTTTACATATGTAAAAGCTACAGATTGTCAGCTGTCGCCTAATTTAACATTAGGCAATCCTGGGTCAACTACAAGAAACACTGATTGCTTTTATTATCAGTGTTTCTAAATAAAAATTATCGTCACAGATAAAAATGTCTGTTGTTGTTTGTGTTGCAGGTGTCAGCACTTTACTTAAAGTAAGGTTGTCTGCAAACTTAAGTAGAATGAAAAAATATTGAGCAGCCAAGGTCACTTGTTTAAAGATAGTTAAAAAATAAAAGCACCAGTTTCTCCAAGCCGCAATAAAATAATTTCTTAACTTTAAAATCAATATATCACTTCTGTATTGATCCATGAACGACATACTCCCATTATCATTTAATTTTCGTCAGTGGGGACAGACGGAACACTATCAGAATAAAGTTTGTGCAGAGGGGCACACTTTTTAACGTCTTACCAGGATGCAAAGGTTCACTACAACAACGGTAACAGGACAATACATTGTGGTTCTTTGCAGATCTATATCTGAATTGGAGAGAAGAAAGAGGAAAATTAGGACAAGATCAGACCAACATGGATTCACGTAATTAAGACCAGGGAGAAAGCCACAAGAACGTCTCGTATTTCTCCATTTTGGACCGGGGACAGTAGACAGGGATAAGAAGCCATCCATAGATTATATTGTACCATGAGTGGAAGGCTGTCGGGAAGCTCATGAGTGGAAAAAATTGAAATATCACAAATTGATGTGGAATAACATAATTACATCAGGGTGGACTGTCCAGCTGTTCCCAGTTAATAATGGTTGCAGTGGATTACTTGGGCCGTTTTGAAAACGGTCAAACCGGTCGGACCACTGTTGTTCGTTTATTAGATAAGGTCGGACCTAGTAATCTTATGCTGCTTTCAGGCTAGCCTTGACAAAGCCTTGCAAGGCCTGCATAAACATTTGCAGGTCCACCAGGATTTATACCCGAAATTGTTACATTTATAAACGGTCAAACCGGTTGTTCCGCATAAGACCGCTGAAGACGTCAGAGAGGTTCCCGAAAGGGAGCACACCGTGGTAGACTATAATTTTAGGATGGCACAGTGTGCAGAATAATATACTGACGAACCATTCTCATCCCCTTCCTTGACTACATTGGAAGTGAAGTAGATACCATCTTTCCCGCCCACATGTGACCCCCTTGCGTCTTATCCAGTACAGCATTTTCATCCGGAGTCGAAAGTCCATCACTGTGCGCTTCATTTACGACCTTTCAGTCCCATACATACTGCAGTGTTTATATCACGAATTGCGTACTAATCACGACACAACCATTGATGAAGTACTTGACTCCTTTTTATTTGGAATCTGTCCAAAATAAATATCGGTAAAACTCCCCTTGATTCGATGCAATATGCCACGTACAGCAGCCGAAAGTGAGAGGGACATCGGCGTTAAAAGTCTTCTATCAACGATGGAAATAGCTCGGTCTTTAACACTCCCCCTCATCTCTTTTTTTGTCTATCACAAATTATTGCATATGTATGTATGCCAGATTAGGGACAGTCCTTGGTTAGTGGGGTAAATGCACAAAAACCCGAGACTGAAGAATGCCACACAGAGGTCATGCATTCGTTTTGTCTTACCCAGAAAGATAAGTAGTCTACTAACACTAGTTATGTAGTATAGGTGCCTAATAATGATATGATGGAAACTTTCAAAGCCGAAGGGAAATTGATAAGGTTGAAAAGATTTTGTTTTTGTTTTATCATATTAACGGGCTCACACGAGGAGGCATGACCGGAAAAAATACACGAAATCATGCTAGAATCAATATAGGGCACTTTCTGTGGGCGCGTGGTAGATACCTTGAACGAACTTTTAGGTAATGTTGCAGAAGTGCATTACCTTAACAGATTAAGTCACATTATATACCCAGTCCTGCGGCTGAAAGATAAAAGAAATGTCAAATCGAATAAAATTAACCTCCACTAGTCAAAAGAATGGAGCTGAGATATCCGTAATTGATATAACACCGCACCCTACTGTCAAACCGTGGGTAGAGGGTTCCAAATATGTAGAAATGATCAGATGGCAATAGCTGGAGGACAAAACATCAATGTTTTATTTGTGTGCAATTCTACAGATCGAGAGGAGTCAGAGAACGCCGCTCATCCTACCGCAATCGCTAAGGAAGAAGACTAAGGTGAACCCCGTTGGTTCATTAGGATTGAAGTAGCGAGGCAGAGAATTGAGGAAAGGAACAAGATTATGGATTTCAGAAAAAGATTCCAAACTGTTCTCTTCCGTTATTTATAGAAATCATTAGAATTGTCCTCAATTTGAACTCGGAAGACTGCATCCAGTGGATGGGATATTTACAAAGGATGGGAGGTACATTTTAGCAAATTAGCAATACCAGATTAAACATGTTTTCTTCGTCGGTATGTGACGGTTCCACTACACATTAAAATGTACCAAATCTGAGACATGTGGAGTCTTCAGTGGAGGAGTTGAAATCGGTTAAATTAAGTAATCAAGGGACTTAAAACACAGAAAAAAAGGTCTAGATAAGCTGGTCTGCAGGCGGAATACATGATTCATAGTGCGGAGACATCAGCTCATCTCATATGCCTGTTACTCAACGCAGTAGCTATGCAGAGAGTTATTACCCTGTTTCTGAAACACGGGTTTCTATCAGGTATCTACAAACGAAAAAGAAAATATCTTCCAGCTGTCGAGAAATCACCTTGATGCTAGTCCTATACAAGGTGCTGGAAACACTGTTGAAAAATCACTGACGCACTCACAAATAGACGACAGCGAAGTTTCATCGTCAATGCCTCACCGCGCTTCATTTTACAATCCTCATGCAGGAGGTTTTACATAATGAAAGATCCAAAATGCAATCCCATTACATCAATTTTCCTGACGCTAAGATTGCACGTGATCTGACAGCACACACTAGACTTAGCAGGAATTTATTTAAAGCTGGTAGTGGTGCAACACAAAACACCGAGTGGAGCATCACATCGGAATCCTTTCAAGCATACCAAGGAATAAGGAAGGGGTTCCTCAAGACCAAAATCTACAACATAAATGACCTACACGAGAGACTCAATTACTCGAGGGTAGGTGCTGGAATTGGAACCGTAAGATTGTGTGCTCCAGCATGTGCAGGTGATATGTCCCTGGCCGTGGGTACTGAGGAGGAACTAACAAAACTTACTGGTATGACCTTGGAATACAGCACAAAAGTGGGCAGTAAAACCAAACAACATTTATATACAAATGTGCATATATTGACTAACAAGGAGATCCAGTCAACACTTAGATACAACATCAATAGTACTGAGATGGCAGTCACTCAGCTGATTCACCAAACGGGAATTTTTAGATAGGCCAATAAGCAAAACTCTACCGCAATTGCCGAGAACATCCAGAAAAGCAGACAAGCTGCAAATGCTTTCAAGGATCTGGGACTACACGGCAACGAAGGGTTGGATCCACACATCGTGTGCCACCTCACTAGTATATACTAGTACGTACTTCCATGAACGATTTACGGTATGGACGTTTTCCAGCCAACATCAAATCTATTCCAACTGTTTGAAACATTTCAAAGGAAGTTATTGAAATTAGCCTTCTCACTACCAACAAATATCGCCATTGCAGGAATTTATATACACTCTCAGGTTTTCTACTGGTGGAGGCAAGATGACCCTAGTTTTCACTATTCAAGCATAACATGGCAACAAGGTTCGCTAGAACACGACCTACCAAGAGGCAAGTAGATGCGACTAAATAAAATCAATACAGCTGTTTCAAAAACGTCAGAAGCTTGGCTGCTTAATTCCCATCTCATCCTCGATACTCCAGGGGTTACGCTCACTTTCGCACTCTGCACCCCTGGAATATGTCATAGCAATATCGAAGGCTCGCTGTGCACCACCATGTGTATGAGACGAAAAGACTAGTATGATCCTTAGATGTACATCAAAAGAATATGTAGGTCACGTACCGGTAAATTGACTGGCTTTGAAGTCGGGTGTCGCCCCTAGATCTTTTATATTATTACAGGTATCAGCATTGCAATTGGTCAGGTTGGTTTTTATCCGAGACCAATCAAATAGCGAATCACGTTCTTTCAATTTTGCTTTGACATATTCCAGTGGCGCAGAGAGCGAAAAAGTGAGCGTAACCCCTGGAGTATTGAGGAGGTTGTTATGTATGATCTCCCTTCTCATAAAGTACTGAAGGATCAAAGTACCAAAGGCAAGTGGAAGTGTATTGGCGACAGTTGTGGTAAACAACTTATGGCAATCCTCATTTAGAATGAAGGCGTGGATTCTATTCATACTGAGTGATACAATCCAGGCATACATCATCTCGCTTACCCAAACAGCCAACGACGTGTAACGGCTACTAATGAAACTGCAACTTCTGATTACTCAACCCCAATACAACAGGAGCCCGCGCAAGCAAAACAAGATAGATACCACATGCCAGCTGTTTGAACAGCATAAATGTGACGCCGAAGCACTTTTTAATTGGAATGCAGTGTTTTAGAGAAAAAAGGGAATAACATTCTACTATCCATAGAAGCCACAGTCGACGTTATTCGAGGGACAGAATTATACTTTTATGAAAACTACAGCTATTCATGGACCCATTTAAGCTGACCACGGGTCTAAGGGAGTTACTCGACGCTCCGTTGCAAACAGAGGGGAAATCTCGGGTAACTTACTTTTCAAGACAATTAAGTGTGTTAATGTTTTAATCACTAGAAACTTGTCTTTTTTTCATGATACTTTCATGAACCCCTTCCTGGTCTTTAGCTAAATCCACTGCATTTGTCCAGGAATACGCATATGGGCCGACACATAATCTATGTGTTAGTGGGATAGCAATAGTTGGCCCAACTGCTGGGCCGCGTTAGATTTGTTCATTTTTCGCCTTCATATCCTCCATAAAATTCTATCGTGTTTTACTCTCTGAAGCCTTCTTAATTTGTTGTCTGAATGCGTTTTCCGTGTTCTAGAAGAAATAATTAACCTCGAGATCTATATTTTAAACAATGCTGTTCAAAATAATCTAGCAAATATTTTATAGCCGTGTCGATTGATAATCATGTAATACACTCTACCTTTATTTCAGTTGTGAACATGTTCTGTACTCTTCTCTTCCCGAATTGAGTGTACTCACAGTAGAGTGTTAAGACTCCGGCGCTGGGTGGGCGAACAGCTAAAATTAATTTACATTTAAAAACTTAAAAATAGTTTAAAACATTTAAAAATGATGTAGAAGTCCAAACACGTCCTGCAAATGGATGGCATGTCTGAAGCTGTCGCTGGATGGTGACTCTACAGCAGGCGAGAGGAGGGATTTAATTATATGTTCGTATTGTTGCTGGGATGAAGGAGAACTTGCAGGCATCGACCCTGGTGCTGATTTGCAGGATGTTATTGGCATGGAATCCACGTTTACGGCTGGTGTTGATCGCCAGGATATGGTGGGCATGTACTTCTACAATGTTGTTGATAATTTTGTAGAACATGATCACTCTGTTTCTAGCTCTCCTGTGTTCCAGTGGTTCCCAATTCAGCTGCAGTAGCATGTGTCTGACTTCCAGGATATCTGGTGTAATATATTTCAGTAGAGAAACTGGCAGCCTGGCGTTGAACACTCTCAAGTTGATGTATCGGTTGTGCTTGATAAGGGTCCCAAACCTTAGATGCATACTCCATGAGAGGCCTGACAGGTGTTGTTTAGGCCTGTGCCTTGACTTCCTGTGAGTAACTCCTTAGGTTCCTCCTTAATTCAACAGAGATTTGGTTGGTGTTTGACTTACATGCTCTCGCCACGAGAGGTCATGATTAATGTGTATGCCGAGACATTTGCTGCCTGGGACAATTTCTAAGTCATAGTCATGTAGATGGTGGGTGGCATTGACTGGCTTCCGCTTTTGTGTGATTCTGATGGTGACACACTTCTGAGGATGGAATAACACTTGCCAGTTGTTTTCCCATTCCTCGAGTGCTACCAGATCTTGTTGCAGCACCGCTTAGTCATTACAGCTTTAAATTGTGCGGTATATTAGGCAATCGTCGGCAAAGAGTTTCACTTGTGAAGACACGGTGCTTGGGAGGTCATTTTCATAAAGGCCAATAATAGGAGGGGCCCATGACAGTGCCTTGGGGCACTCCGGTGCCTCTGCTGACTTACAACCTTCTACCAAGACATGCTGTTTCCTGTTGTTTAGGAAGCTTTGGATCCAATCCAGCG
>JAUMHH010206141.1:0-13047 GCA_032359455.1 Chlamys rubida
AACAAGGAGAAAGGTAATAATGTAACTAATAAACAAGATGGTCATGTTGTAACTAAGGAACAAGGAGAAAGGTAATAATGTAACTAATAAACAAGATGGTCATGTTGTAACTAAGGAACAAGGAGAAAGGTAATACTGTAACTAATAAACAAGATGGTCATGTTGTAACTAAGGAACAAGGAGAAAGGTAATAATGCAACTCATAAACAAGATGGTCATGTTGTAAAGTGTTACAATGAACTGTTGTTCGTCAAGCTTTTACAACATCTATGTGTTTTATTATGTGACGTGTATTAGTGTGGACAGGTATTCCGCGTTATTATGGTCAATAAAAGCATAAAGCCGTTTCATGTGGATTTCTATTTTTCAAGGTTGCCGAGACTTGCTGGACATCATAGTGGTCGTTGACGGTTCGGACAGTATCACTGCTAAGGACTTTGTGACGTTGAAGCGGTCACTTGTGGACTTAATTGACGGACTACAGCTGGCAGATGACCAGGCAAGATTTGGACTTGTACTGTATAGTAGTGATGTGTCTGCCAAACTTCCGCTCAGTGCAGACCGGATGCGACTGCGCATTGATACACTGGCGCTCAACCATCCACGTGATGGCACGAGAACCGATTTAGGTAACTTCAATGTATTCTATTGTTAAAACACTTGTAATAAAGACACACTTGGACGACTGTTAAGACATGTTGTCAACCATTCTGCATTTAAATGTTCGTATGTATGAGTCATTCCCTAAAAACCACCCAAAATTTCCTAAAATCTTAAAATCACTTTCTGTTCTTTCAAAGGCATATTCAAACGTATTATATCTTTAAGGGGGAGGGGGAGGTAATGGGGTAGTATTATATTCACACGTGTCTTGTCTGCAGTGTTATGTCTGATTACAATCCTTTGCCATAATTGTTTTAAGCATTGATGCTGACTAAATTTTCGCTAAATTGGCGAATATGTGTAAGAAATACGTATGTGAAACAGAAAGTGAAAGAAAGTTTTCTTTTGATAATCGTGTTTTGTTGCTTTTTCGCTCTGTCGACAATAAAAAGCGCCATTTTACTAAATCAAACGGCGCATTTAGCTGTGAAAAAGCGAAAAAATACGAATGGACCACAAAAAGGGGGAAACGAAAAAACTCGCACCTAAGCTACTTAGAATGGAACTTTTTCGATATTTCGCCTTTCGTTTGATTTAAAAACCGCGAGCTCGTTCGGCGACTGACTCTTACCAGCTACCATAGAAATTTGACAGCTTGATACATGTTTTTTTTTCGAAGCGATATCTAATCTTGTAATGAGAGAAACAGAGACACACAAAACTGTATTGTCTTTACCTGTAATCGTGATGTTCAACGTAAACACGTGTAGTGGGGTTTGTTTTAATATCACCTAATGCCGACACTTAAAACAACTTCCATGTTCTTCTCGCTCACAAAACACAAAAACTTCCCACGATTTAATATCGCTGTGGCACGTTTGACCGTATCTACACAAAGGGCCACTTACGTCCTTCATAACCCCGGTAATGTTTTATATAAATTATTCGGATACTTGTTTTAAGTATGTATATAGTGTGCCTTCTACGTTAAGTTTCACAAGTAACTGTTTATACAAATTCAATTTATACTCACAGGGTCCCTCAAGATCGAGTTTCAATTTCAAGTTTTTTTCCAGTTCTGTTCAGACATGGTTTCTGAACCGGGGAACGAAGCACATTGGTTTCGTCACTGGGAAATGTAATACAATGTATTGTAACATGCTGTACTGGCAAATTAAGTACTTTGAGTATTTCTGTGCCTGGGGATGCAGCACACTAATTTCCTTCGCGGGAAATGGTGAACATTTGTTTTCTTTTTTTTTGTATGGTAGAAAATGTAGTCTAATGGTTTCTGTACCGGGAAATCCAATGGGAGAGTTGTTTCTGTACCGGGAAAAATTCAGTGGGAGAATGGTTTCTGTACCGGGTCATAAAGTGTACTGGTTCCTATACCTAAAAATGTGGCAAACTTCAATTAATTAAATTCAATGTATTCTGTAAGCTTTACGGCTCATAAGACAATTGCTTATGTACAGGGAATTATGACACACTGATTGATATACTGGGGAATGTGTTATGTTGGTTTCTGTACTAGGACATATAGCACCTCGATTTCTGCACCTGATAATGTAACACACAACTTTCTGTAACCTGTGCTGGTTTAAGTTGCGGGGAATTTACTTAACTGGTCTCTGTACATATATGTACCAGGACATGTACCATTTAATGTGAAAACGTTTACGAGAGACAACTTTGAGCATTACTTATGGCTTTTAACTCCCCTGCCAGAGGGACAAGTGAGGCCGTGGCACGAGGTCCGTCGTCCGTCAACGTTTTGTTTAAACGACTTCTTCTAAAGAGTGAAAAGACCTAGAGACACGATATTTGGCTAAAAGCTTCGTGGGAATGGCCCAAAAAAGTTGCGGATAAAAATTACATTGACTTGTATTCAAAGTCACAAGGGTCAAATATGTCAAAAAAATTAAACGACTTCTTCTGCAGAAAAAAAAGGCCTAGAATCACGATATTAGGCTGGTAGCTTCCTGGTATTAAGTGCAATAAAGTTAGCGAATAAAATGACCTTAATTTGTATTCAAGGTTACTGGGATCAACTATGTAAAACACTTCAAACGACTACTTCTGAAGAATGTAAGGCCGGCATAGAATCATGATATTAGGCTGATAGCTACCTGGGATGGAGCCCAACAAAAGTTGTGAATAAAAAGACAATATATATGTCAACAAGTTTATTTGACTTCTCCTGAAGAATAAAAAGGCCTAGAATCAAATTTTGCCAGTAGCATGCTGAGATGAAGAAATATAAATTTGTCAAATGAATGACCTTCGCCTATATACAAGGTCATAGGAGTCAATTATGTCAAAAACTTCTTCTAAATCACTGTAAGGCCTAGTGTCAAACAAAAAAGTTCAAAAAACCCTTTAAACCACTTTTGAACCAAAAAGCCACGGGTGATAACATTTTGCCTGTATCATGCTTAGATAAAGAGCTATCAAATTTGTTAAAATATATTACTTTTCCCCTGAATTAAATATAACAGGGGTCAAATGAGTTCAAAACCTGTAAAGCAACTTCCTCTGAATACCTCGGATGACGAGCTTGCTTTGATGAAGGACCTTCGACCATCGTCAAGGTCGCATGGGTCAAATGTGTCGGAAACCTTCAAATGACTTCTTCTGAATACTCAAAAGTCCTAGAGTGGTGATATTTGGTCATTAGCATGCTGGGATGAAGGCTGTCGGGTTTTTGAAATGAATAACGTTCATAAATGTTCAATGTCGATAGGGTCAAATATGTTAAAACATTTAAACAGACTTTTTAGTGTCATAAGTGATGGTATTGAGCCTTTACTTTTATTGAGTCCATTTAAATGTATTTGAGCTTTGTCCACTTTTACCGTCCTTAAATGGCCATAGCTGTTGATAGGACGTTAAACAGTGCTAAACCAAACTAAACCAATTGTCCACTTTTAAGGTTACAAGTGTCAGATTAATAGCAGGAGAGCGATGTAGGCCCACTGAGCCTCTTGTTAAATATACCCTTCAGCTTTGACTAAAGCTATAGTTGGTTTGGACTGACAACTGATTTGTTTATAACTATCCGTTTTATTATAATGTCACATGCCACAACTTAATGCTGTATAATTCTAGGTATCCAAGCTTAATGCTGTATACTTCTAGGTATCCAAGCGATGAGACAGATGTTTTCCAGGCAGGGCCGCCGTAACGTTCCTCGTGTCGGCGTCGTCATCACTGACGGAATCTCCAAGATTCCGACGCAGACGGCTCGCCAGGCGAACGCCGCCCAGTCAGAGGGAATAGATATGTTTGCGGTGGGCGTTACCCAGCTCATAGACAACGACGAACTGCGGTCGATTGCTAGTAACTCATCTAATGTTATGTCTGTATCGTCCTTCGATCAACTCAAGAGCGTCGTGTCGTCGCTGGTCCGCCAAGTGTGTCCAACGACCACCACCACAACGACGACAACAACGACGACTACGACAACTACAACCACAACGACTCCTGCACCGACAACGACGACGACCACGCCCACAACAACGACGACACCCACCACCACCACGCCCACCACCACGACGCCCACTACCACGACTACAACCCCCACCCCTACCACCACCAAGCCAATAGGTAATACACGTACACGCTTGTTGGTATGTATGTTTGTATAGGGTTTAATACCTCGTAACAGCTGGCGTCACATGAAGACGAGTGCCCCGGGAGAAAGCACAGAAAAGAAAGAGTAGGGAAATGAGAAAAGAAATATCCAGACTGTTGTAAATAGGGCAGCAGATCTAGTTCCTTTAATGTCCTCACAGACATAAAAGAAAACCCCTGATTCAGCAGGGGATCCCCAGTAGCAGCTCCCTATGGTAACACGCAGTGGGAAACAGAAGATACCCTCTCCCGAACTTGTACGCAATGATGTAGGTTTCCAATACAAATGTATAATAAGTTTATGTTACAATTTAGGATTGGCATACATTATAGGAAGCACATGATAGATAGTATTGTATTCATTATCACTATTGGCAAATGGTATGCCAAGAGGGTTTCACAGCCCCTTAATAGGAACATTCATTCGGAACGTGAACCTTCCAAATAAAATAAAAATCTTGAGATAAACGAGAATACATGTCAGAACATTGCTATACAAGCATACCATTATCGGGTCCTCTACAACACTTAGATATATTGTGACAGTTTGATTGTTTGCTGGAGGTCGGACATCTAAATTGTCAAAATAAGGTTTAAGTCTGGTGGAAGTGCCAGGGAATTTTCAAAGAGTTTCCAAAATTTCCACTTGAAAGAATGTATAAAACTTATTCCACGTGCAATGTTTCAGACCCTTGTGACGGCTGTAGGATGAGAAATGGTGCCGGGTTTAACAGACATCCCACTGACTGCGACAAATTCGTACAGTGTTATTTCACTGCGGACGGAAAGCGGCAACACTCAATCCAGGAATGCCCATGGGGGAATTTCTGGGATCAGGAAACCATGACGTGCCAGCCCGCCCACATGGTCTACTGTCTGACGGGTAAACAAAACCTCAAATCTCAGTACATGCATCTCGTTTGGGAGATGTACAGGAGGGAGGCAATATTGTTACGTGGTGTATCAGATGATAGTTCTGAAGTTGATCAATCCAAAAACCGGAAGCCGAAAACCGGAAGTAGTTGTAGAAGTTGTCATCATCATGGTGCGTTTAATCATGACCATGGTAAAAGAGAGGATAAAGGTAGCAGTCAGGATAGCGATGACGATAGCAGTGCTAGTGATAGTAGCAGTTCAGAGGAGAAAGGAGAATGAGAGTGTAGTCAACGTTAGGTGTCCGGTAAGGAACAACGATGTTCCTTCGCCCCGTAGACATAATCGTGAAAAAGAGAAAACATTATGTCACAGATGTCATTGATATTTCGGCTTCGCCTTTCTGTAGGCTGATAGAACTATAAGACCCAGACACATTGACACAGAACAAATTTCTTTTTATTTCTTTCCCCATCCGGTTTTGGTCAAGGTAAAATACAAGCAATATTGGAAAGTACAAACTAGCTAGGTCGTTCGATTCCCGAATGTTGAAATTTCATAACGAACATGAATAAAAAAATATATCTTTTAGCAATAACCCCTTCCATTTGAGCAATTCTATTTCAGTTTCTACCTAAATAAAGAGCTTGCAGTTATCATTTGGAATTTCCTTCTCTATCGATGTGTCTGGCTTTAGTTGTGTGCGGAGTGTAATGATCACCTGATATCGGATACGTTTAGGAAACAATGGCGTGGGGCTGTGGGGAGTTAGGAAAGGAGAGGGGGACCTTTCTTGGTCTTTTGCATAATAATAGACTTTTCTTTCATTAGTTTTTGAAGATCTACAAGCCTTGGACCGACACAAAAGATAAGCAAAACCGGCTCTGATCCTTCTTTTGAATCATTTCTCCCTTGTTTCCCGGTGAATAATCATGTTTGAGAAAACAGTTAACTTACTGTTCCAGTTTGTAGCATACTCTTCAATACTTTCTTTTCAGGTAAACTTCATTTCCTATGTTTAAAATAGGTTACCTGGTGCTACTCATTGTTTTAAATCTAGTCATGGCTAGAATATACCGCTACTTTTCGCTTGAAAACATGTAGTCCATATCATATTCAACATTTTCCATTTTCGGAGATTCATATATCTTAATTTATATTTTTCAAAAAGATTACTTTTAAAAGTCAACAGACGGGGATATCTTAATAAAAAATATCGCCAAAAACTCGTTAAGGTTAAACTACTTTGTAGAATGCAGTAACCCAAGCACCTGCTCTACATACTTCGCTATGAAGATCAACAGGAGACTCGGTATTTAGGGACGCAATACGACCTATGCTATTACAAAATGTATACCCAATTGCCGGCATTCCTCGTTTGAGTTTGCGTCTATTTAGCTATACACAAATGGAATCTGTAGTTTGTTAGGTGTTTCTTTCATATTTTATTTTACTTTTACTCTCTCCATTGCATCATTAAATCAGTTGCATAAAAGAATAGCAAGCGAACCGAAAATTTAAATACACCAACACTCAATTTTGATACGAGTTATGTATCTTAGATGGCGACTTTATCTTAGCTTTCCATATTACCAGTGGTATTTTTGGCCATATAAAAAACTTGAAATATCACTTTTCTTAATATTTATGGCTTTTCTGAACTTCCTGAATACTAGTGGCTATCTCGAACTTCTTGAATACTAGTGGTTATCTCGAACTTCTTGAATACTAGTGGCTATCTCGAACTTCCTGAATACTAGTGGCTATCTCGAACTTCTTGAATACTAGTGGCTATCTCGAACTTCCTGAATACTAGTGGCTATCTCGAACTTCCTTAATACTAGTGTCTATCTCGAACTTCCTGAATACTAGTGGCTATCTCGAACTTCCTGAATACTAGTGGCTATCGCGAACTTCCTGAATACTAGTGGCTATCGCGAACTTCCTCAGTTCTAGTGCCTATCTCGACCTTTCTCAATATTTGTGATTATCTTAACCTTCCTGAACACCACTGGTTATTTCAACCTTGCTCCATACTAGTGACTTTCCCGATCTTTCTCAAAACCACTGTCTATCTCGACCTTCCTTATCACTAGTGGCTATCTTGACCTTCCTCAATACTATTGGCGAACTCAATCTTTTTCACTAACACGAGTTATTTGGACTTCCTCCATACGAGTAGCTTTCCTGAACTTTCTCAATACTGGTGGCTATCTCGAACCTCATCAGTACTAGTGGCTATCTCGAACTATTTCAATACTCTCAACATTTGTGGTTATCTCGACATTGTTTTATAACACCGGTTGTTTAAACCTTTCTTCACACTAGTGGCTTTCTATCTCGGTATTCCTTAATACTAGTGACTATCTCGACCTTCCTCAATACTAGTCGCTCAATACTAATGGCTTTCACGACCTTCTTGACTATCACCAGTTATTTCGACCTTCCTCTTTACTTGTGACTTTCCATGTCTTCCCCAAAACGACCATTTATCTCAACCTTTCTGAATACAAGTATCTATATCGAACTTCCTCAATATCAGCGGCTATCTCGACCTTCCTGAATACAAGTATCTATATCGAAATTCCTCAATATTAGCGGCTATCACGAACTTCCTCAGTACTAGTGGCTTTCTACTTTTCCAATGTTTTGTGGTTATCTTAGCCTTGCTGAACACCACTTGCTATCTCCACCTTTTTGGATACCACTGGTTATTTCAAACTTCCTCCATACTAGTGACTTTTCCGATCTATTCAAAACCACTGTTTATCTCTACCTTCCTTATTACTAGTGACTATCTCGACCTTCTTCAATAATAATCGCAACTTCGACTGTTTTCAATATCATCGGCTAATTCGACCTTCCTTCATACTAGTGGCTTTCCCGATTTTTTTTCAAAGACCCTTGTTATCTCGACCTTCCTTAATACTAGCGACTATCTCTGCCTTCCTCAATACTTATGTCTGTCTTGACCTTTTTCAATGGCATCGGTTATTTTGACTTTCATCCGTACTAGTAGCTTTCCCAATGTTCGTCAAAACCACTGGTTATCTCTTTCTCCCTCAAAACCAGGGATTTGTCTATTTTGACCTTCTTTAATACCAATTATTAAATTTGATATTAGTGATTATCTCGACCCTTTTTATACCCCCGCAACGAAGTTAGGGGGGTATACTGGAATCACTCTGTCTGTCTGTCTGTCGTCCGCAGTAACTTGTCCGGAAAACTCCTTCTTAATTAACAGGTGGATTTCATTAAAACTTTGCACGAATGATCGGTATTTTATGTAGTTGTGCACCGGCATTTTAATTTGTGATTTCGACCCTTTTTGATGGAGTTATGCCCCCTGCGAAATACTTTAAGTTTAAGTTAGGAGCGGGGGTATTAGTTAGCCTTTGGCTTACAGTTCTAGTTAATACTACTGGATTATCACGACTACCTTCTTCAATACTACACAATAATGCGAGACATCTGAATAAAACATTACTGGGTTAAACTCGCATGTGTTTGAGGAACAATTTTGCAATTGATTGGTTATCATTCGTAATAACGAAGTCCTACTTGAGCACATACATATGTCGCTAAAAACCAATAGTTAAGCTTAAAGCTTCGTTATAACAAGGTTTAGTTGTATTTTATTTGATTCTTTCATTTTACAGAAAAAAGAGTGGTTTGTTATTAATGTGTTTTCTATCGCACATTATATACAAAACTTACAATAAAGCCTTACCACTGATTTTCGGTTGCCCGTTTTTATTTCACAACATTTCGTTTTATTTATTGTATGTCTTGAACTTTTGCTAGGCATTAAACACCTGTTGATGTTTTGTAAACCTCCGCTTGAAACGTACTGTATTGTTGGTAAACATTCTTACAAACTTAAATCTATTTCTTTTTACTCTTCTCGTCTGGTTTTCAGTAATAAGATTAAGGATCCATTCAAAAATCTTTTTTTTTTCTAGAAATCTTATTGAAATTGGAGTACTTTAAAATGAAAGGCGTGTATTTTCCTCCTTGGTTGTACAAACAGCTATATAGATACATATGCCTGAAGAGCCATGTGAAGGGTGAACGCAGCTTGTGTTTTAGTCGGTCGTTAGATCTTATTTTTTCTATAGATACATATGTATATATTTGTCAGAATTTCTACCAAGGATTCTATTCATTATTCAGAATTTCTTTGGAGTCAAAACTCTTTATTTTCTGAAAACCAACCCTACGGCTAGTGTGCTAGTGTTAGTGAAAATCTCAGATACATTTAATGCCTGCAATTTCACTCTCGGACGTTTTCTTGCCATGAGAAAACTGTCAAAATTGTACCAATTTGTTTGTAGAGTGACAAACAACTTGGTACAATTTTCACAGATTGGTTCCTTGCGCTACACTCCATTCACTTCCGTTACACTCCATTCACTTCCGTTACACTCCATTCACTTCCGTTACACCCCCTTTTCGTATAGTCTTCGTACATGCACCATATCATGTGATAAAATTACGAAAGAAAAAGTGATCTTTTTCTTACATTGATACAACTATATTATGATTTAATCAATGAAGCATAATCATGAAAGCTTTCGTCAAATTATAACGTTGGATTATTTTGGCGGAAATTATTGTGAGCCAGCAGTCACGTTATATATCCCCTGTATATATTTTTGGTTTTCCTCGTGGGTTTCCATATTGTGTGGTGTTTAAAAAAAAAAAAAATCACAACGACAGATTATAGTTATTTTATTGTGATCCTTGAGTTAAATGATAAAGAAATGGAATGTTAACTGACTATTGATCACCGCTCGTAAACTCCTTCCCCAGATCCTTGGAGTTAAAGATTTATTGGTGCAAGTCCTCTGGAGATCGTTCTTAAAGATGATCTGACATCTTTTTAAGTTTCCCGATACGAAACATTCCTCATTTTTTGTCAAACACTTTCCACACAATTAGCCGCCATCTTGTTCTGATTAACTGTGACCTCGAGGTCCAATGATATATAGTCCGTGAGTCGGAGGTGAATGGAGCGTAGCGCATTGAACCCTGGGATAAATTGCCAATTTGCGCAACGTTAGAAATATTGGACAGCTTTGATTGTCTGGGAACTTTCCCCAGAAAATAAGACAAGATTTCGAAACATCGTATCAGGTGGCAAATAAAGAAAGTTTCAATTTACCCTAATTGCTTACGTCAGGGTAACCTCAAGAGAGAAGATGTAAATGTAGAGAAATAAACTTTGAATAGTTTTGCAGTAAGCCGCATGTGTTAGTAGTTGAACAGTAGTGGTTAATAGCAACATAAAGATGTACTATCACTTTAATTGGAAATAAAATTGTATGGAATGGCATGTGTATATTTACATTTTTTATAAATAAATTGATCAAAAATCATAAAAAATGTAAATACATTTGAATGAATTAAAATTACTTTTATTAGCATAGAGTAGCATTAGTTCCTACGGCTTACTACAATTCTAATCTGGGTTTATTTCTTGCAGACAAGTGTGGCGACCCGTACATACAGGCCCACAAGCACACGTCAGACTGCCGGTCGTTCTGGTACTGTAACAACAGAAAGTCATTTCCCATGTGTTGTCCAATGAACACATCATTCGTCGAAAACGTTGGCTGCGTCCCTGACAACAGTTGCCATGAGCATTGCCCACCACGTGACTCTGGTAACCCGGTCAGATTTGTGAATAGAAACCAAGGAAAGAACGACCCACCGATGATGGCGGCACCTGTTCCAGGAGTAGGCCAAGCTCCTCCGACACAGAAAGGTTTGATGAGATTTCATGTTTATAAACACAATAGGAAAGATAACTGTCTTCATAAAAAACAAACATTTAATGTTACACAGAAAAAAAGAAAGAGGAAGAAGATTAAGAAAAAATCCCCGCCAGATACTTACAGATTGACCAAACAGAAAACCAAAAGAAGAAATCGTATCTTGCAAAAGTATAAGGATAAACTAGAAAAACGACGAAAACAGAAATTACGAAAGACAAAGAGAATGTTTAAGAATGTTAAAACCAAGGAAAAGAAAAGACGAAACTTTTCCAGAAAAAACAAAGTTCTTCAATTAATGAAAAGAGCTAAACAGAGAAAATCTACCAATTCAGCGTACTCTAAAACTAAGCGTTTTAAACCCAAACAGTTTAGGGCTAAGAAGAATTTTTCGTTTTGGCATCCGAAAAATATTTCACATAGAAAGAGACCCCGTCACGACCTCCCAATAATTAACACAGTTACGTTTAGTAAGCAATCAAGGAAAGCCAAAACGTATACATTCCCGAAACCGAAAGTGTATGTCGATAACTCATGTTTGGGCCCGACGGGGTGTTTGTCCACCAAGACGCTCACCCAGATAATAAATACAAATGTTATTGGTATGCCTAAAGTTTTAGGCAAGTTTGCATTTTAGTGCACTTTGTAAGGAGTTTGTAGATTGTAAAATTGGTTGTGTCATGCATTGGGGGTGAATACCGTATTTGCCGCAATTAGCGTTTTAAACATGGCCTAAAGAAGGTGGGGGAGGGACGTTTAAGATATCCAAAATGTGAGCTATGACAGAAAATATTGTGCAACTTGTTACGACAAGATGTTATCACCGATGGCATTATAAGTATTGACAAGACTGGGGCAGCTCTATTATTATATTTCATACATATAACAGCGTATTTGATTGGACCGGGCTAATCACATGACTTTAAAATTATTCGCTGTGTTTTTTCCTCTAGCGCTCGAATATCCTTGGTCATGCTTATTTATTTTTATTTGTCGCGTAGCACTCTTCCTAAATCTAAATCCCATGTCTTGCCTTCGCCTCTTCATTTATCTGGCAAAGATGCATTTCGTTCCATTTGACGTGGTAGAATGTACATTACATGGTAATAGTTTTCCTGACAAACGCCGAGCATATCTGATGTGACTAGATACCCGGTATATTGATCAAATTTACACAAATTATATTTCTTATATCACTCCCCATATACTCGTACTCTTCTTGTTCATATACAGTAAGACTCAAATTATTGTTATTGCTCAACAATTCAAACATAAAAAGTTATTTTCTGTAAAAAAAATCATTCTTAACAATGTGTACGATCGCCGGCCAGCTCTACTGGTTAGAGCGTGTATCTAGAGTTCGAATTCCGGTCTTGCCGTGCAGTTCCTCTCCTGTTACATTAAGTAACGTTAGTAATACAGTCATGTCGGGTAATCCTTAAATCAACTGATATACAAACTCCAATTTATGGCAATCATTCGATATTTTACAGGATTACTGATAACGAACTGTTAGTATACTTCCTAGAAGAGTTCCGAGTGAAAGTCTGCATCGTGATTTCACATATGACTTGTCTTACCACGGGGCTGAACATACATGACATGTCTTGCCACGTAACTGTATATAATTGTATGACGTATCTAACCACGTGACTGTACACAAGATGTGACTAATCACATAAAAGTACCTATAACATGTCTAATCACGTGACTATACATATGACGTGTCTAATCACCGAACCGATGAGCCGTAAGGTTCTAGGTAATAAAGAACTGAACCGAAAAACCACGTGACTTTACATATAACGTCTTTAATACAGATGCTTACAAGAATCTCATTTAACCCGGACAAGACGTTGACTTGAAAGACTTGAAATGGTAACAATGAGTCAAAGTTAATTTAGATATAGGTACCAAAAAAGACATAAACGAATACCAGTATAAAGGTTGAAACGCCGTGACATTATTCAGTGACTGATACAGTGTGTATTGATCAGATCAGTGACTGATACAGTGTGTATTTACCAGGTCAGTGATTGATACAGTGTGTATTTATCAGGTCAGTGACTGATACAGTGTGTATTTACCAGGTCAGTGACTGATACAGTGTGTATTTATCAGGTCAGTGACTGATACAGTGTGTATTTATCAGGTCAGTGACTGA
>JAUMHH010206152.1:0-13047 GCA_032359455.1 Chlamys rubida
ATGAGGCGTGAATTATATGCAATCTTACAGATTAACACTTTTGATTTTGCTCCATTAGTTGGCATAGGACCGCTTCGAAGCTCTGACGACGCAATATATAAAAAAAATCTCATCGTCAAAAAGCTACGTTATCACAGCTAGTCATATGCTCATGATCAGCGACCCATCATTTTCAAATCAGTGCAAATTTCGTGACATTTTTTTTGACAACCATTTGGCCTGAGTCCAACAAATTAAAAACGTTTCCCTTATTTCATTCATCGGTATCTGCTGACTCAGGGTGATAAGTTTATCCTGGGAACTGACCGCGAGTCATTGAGATACAGGCCTTTAAATTAGCTGCTTTTCTAAATTCCGCCTTCATCTATACTTGCGGTGTGAGTGGGTCCTATGTGTATTGCTGTGTATATTATGTCGGGGTTGTCTCAGAGGGTACCCAGGAATGGTTACCTTGAACAAAAGCCTCTATAGGAAAACTGCTACAAAAGTATACACAACGATAGTTATCGTTAATCGATAAAATTTGACAGTTCTCCATCTATACATTGAAATATTCTTTTAATGGAACAGATGTAACTTTCTCAAATAATTGGATAAACTTTTAATAAATGAAAGACTTGGGTGTCATTGCGAAAATAGAATTTTCTGGAACCATTCTATTATGGTTTGATATTTCATTATATATATGGGAATGATAAAGGAAAATGTGTGTTATGGATTGTTGACTGAAACTGAGAAAACAGTATCTTAATTTTATCTCATTATCGATCTGTTTTGTTTGAAGAAAATAAATCAACTTCCCATTTAGTCAAACAATAATTCTTGCAGTTGGAATAAGAAACCGGTAGAATGGATGGGAAAAGCAAAGAGAAAGCAGTCAAGCTAAAATACAGACTTGATGTAACAGACAAAGCATGTTATCACATTGAGTTGAATATATATGAATGGATATATTTCTCACCCCTCTTAGTGCCAGAAATTGACCTGTGGACAATCAAAATGTAGGAATATTCTATGCAAGACCGTGCGTATCCAAGTCGTGTGGGAAGCGGTGCTGTCTAAACTAATTGCAGTTGGTTAAAATTACGAATTCTTTGTCATATAACGGAAAATATTTTTATTCATTTGCATGCAATTATATCCAACATTTCATATCAATACCAACACAATAATTAGATTATTTATACATTATACAAATGCAAATTAATTTTTATAGTATATTTCAAGATTTATTAGTATATAAATGATTTATTTTCGTTACTTCCGTAACTTTTTAACTAGCAGCAAAGTTTAATTATCTCTACGAAATCTCGAAGTTCTTCTCGTTGCACAACGTGAGAACATGGCGACCTCCTGTGTGCTTGCACTTGGGGGAATTATTTCTTAATTTACTGAAGACTTCATCCTCCAAAATCTTCCAGGTATATCTTCTTCGATGATTTACATAGCAGATTTGTTCCTTTGCAATTTATAGCCCCATCGGTAAAAGATTTTATATAGAATTTTAGTTTTAATATTAACGATAGACGATGAAAGTTCGGAGGATAGGCTGTTTCAGGAAGTTTTATCACAGGTTTACGCCTAAATATTAGAAACGGGTTCATACAAGTACATCAAAACAGGATTTAGTATTTTATTTTTGTTTGGTTTTCAACATTAAGATTTTTTTCTCCACAAACTAAGCTATTTATTGCAGTTAAATCCGGTGTGTATGTGCCCCGTACGTACGTAGCTTTATCATTATAAACAGCCAACACTCACAACAATGTGTCACAGCTAAAAAAAAAAAAAATGTTTCGAATATTTGTCTCGCAGAAATCATCGCGGTACTTCATTGTGTGTATGGCTTTCAGCAGGTTTGGAAGTCCCTCGATTTTTCGAGACTTTGTTTTATATTTGAGAATCCTTTAGATCTCTAATGTTATGCTTGAATGCACTTCTGAGATACTTTCACTTTCCAATATAAATAATTAGGAGAGAAATTTTGTATTTCACTTTTATGATTTAAAATCTTTAATATCTTTATGTATTAATAAACAACTTTGGTTGAACACTTATTCTTATTTTTACTTTTCAGTGGTTTTTGATGCATCTATTATAGGACAAACTTTGGAGGCTTCAAACATTGAGAAGAAGTGAGAACATATATATATATATATAGCAACCATATGTTGTTTATTAACTGTTATAACAATACATTTTTAACAACCTAAAGTTTTAAAATTGAAATCCAAAATTTCTGTTTTTGTTATTCAACAACTGAATTGCATTCAAACATAACATAAGTGCAATGTACAGAGGAATCTTGCAAATGCAAGACGGTCTTAACTGAAGAGTCGCAGTTGGATCCTGTAGTTCCTGGCGCTAGCTTGTTCTATCAGATTGAGTGAAAGACAAAAATCTTATTCCTGTTAATTGCTTGGTATGTAAATGCAATTTGTACTGCCTGCAGAAAACAATCAACATAATTTCAGGGCATATATGTTTCAGTATAAAAAAAAATTGATACACGATAAAAGAGGTTTAGGCACTTGGGAACAAAGAGTAAACGTCATAGAAAACCTAACAGTATTAACACATATGTACAGTATTAGAGGGGACAAGAAGAATTTATATATAATGCAATAATGTGAATCAAACCCAAAATAAGTCAATTTCAGTAAAACAAATAAATGATATACATTACTACATTAAGTTACAGTTAAATTGAAGTGATTTAATTTCAAGCCCAATTTTTTCCATATTTTTATGTGAAACATTCATGCATTGCAGTATATACTGTCATGATAAATAGCAAAAGTATTGCAATAAATTGAGAGACCAATAAAGATATTTCCTTTTAATTTGACACCAGAGATCTTATGAACTACATGCAAAAGAAATTGTCCATAACAACCAGAGGTATATATTATATACAACATTTGAAAGAGGAATGCATGGCTAGATCAGGATTTTAACCTGCAGCTGCTGTGCTGTGGCCATAATCCCACTCTAGATCTGGTTCTGCTACATTTTCCCTCCCAAAGTCTCAGACATACAAGGCTTTATAAATGCCACCTTCTGTGTGTATATATGTAACAGGAGAAAAAGAAATGCATGGCCAGTCATTAAATGATCTTTATTTTTCCAATACCTTATTTTCATTCACCTTAATATATAATATTCCTATAACTAGTGCTGGCATGGGTACATTAGAGACATGAACATCAGTTTCCTTTAATCTGTTTCCTCTTACAGCTTTAACTGTTGACGATGTCCCTGAGGCCACGGCGTGTTGACTTTGACACAACCTGGGTCAACTTACTGGAAACTGTGAAGGGGGTCATCACATGTGCCCAGGTCCCTCGAGCTACCTGGAATGACAGATTCTCATATCCTTTCATCAGAAGATATTGTCATTATCACTATTGTTTTTCTCGTACCCCGTAATTTATGGGTGCTGCCATTACTACAAATATCGGTGATCAACCCACAAAAATGTGATAGTAGATTGTTGTACATGGTATACAGTACTATATCAAATTTGTGTCTTGCTATGTCAATACTATCAAAATTTAAACCCATTCCCAATATGATTTTGATTTTTTTCCCAGTTTGTTGAAGAAAAAATGTTCTTAATTGTTGACAGGTGTAGATATTAATAACATTGAAACATATTGTACCGTGTGTCGGGACAAGTGTACTATATAAAGTACACCAATAGTACACTATATATATATAGAAATACTGTTGGACCTTAACACTGACCACGGATGTATATGCCCTTTGTGTAGCCTGCCCTGAGCCCCTAGGGGACCGGCTCTACCAAGAGACTAAGAACTTCCTTGAGACCCACGTGGAGACACTACATAAGGTAAATGGAAGATGGACAGAAGGGTGTAGATGTGGCAGGAGGGAAAAGGGGGAGTTATATACAGTTATAAAGGGGATCAGACATATAAAGTGTACTTCGTGTAATGGCTATAGGATGAGTTAATATTCCTAGATGAGAGATCATGTATGGTCTGGAGGTACTCCATCAGTGTTAGAGGTTTACACGGCAAGATACTTTGACAGGCGTCACAGTCAGCAAAATTGTATCCAATAAAAAAAGGCCGACTTATGTTATAGGAGTAGGTCTGGTGGATGATAAGGGTAAGAGGCAATCCAAACTGTATATATCAGGTGGGAATGGTGTTTTCTCCGGCGTAGATTGTTTGGGTGTTGACGACTTCGCAGCAGCTAATTAATTAGGTCATATGAAAACAATGTCCACATATGATTGGGTTGTGGCCACGCGAGGGCCACTTTAAAGTGGCATCTGACTGAAACGTCACAACCTTGACAAGGTAACATGACACCCCACGTGGTCACACTGTACTGACAATCGGCTAACCATTCGCTACTGATGCCCATTTACCATGGTCAAGCTGAACGTCAAGCAGAGAGCAGTACCAATTTTATGGTTTTTGGTTTGTCTTGGTCGGGGTGTCAGTGAGGGGATAACTCATCTAAATGGGAGTGTAAAAAGGGATCTTAAGGGGATAACTCATGTTACTGAAGAAACCTGAGCACAAGAGAAATCCCCAGAATGTATCTCTACTGACCAGTGTGGTGGGGAAAGACAGTATATCCCTAAGGTATGGGGAGGATAATTAGAGACCCTAAGGGTAACAGGATCTTCAGAGGGTACCTCAGTTAAGATTGGGAGGGAAAATGGAATGTGTATGTCAATGATAAATTAAACTGTTTAGTTAGATACTAAGTACATGTATATAATATTAGGGAAGATGGTTCTGTATAAAACTACAAAGCTTTTCAACTCTGAAAAAGGCCAAAATCAATGTGGATGAATTGCAGTTGCAAAACCTGCTGACTTTTGTGTTACATAAATATTAATTCTTTTGAATTCCTAGATTGATATGAACTTTTTATCAAATCCAGAATGTAGTTGATGGTGGAGAAAAGAACTTCCTGTCATTGTACCACACCCATTGGGTACAATATAGCAAAGGGTCCAGCTTTCTTAACCAGCTGTATGGGTATGTATCATTATACTTCTGAAAGGGGTCCAGCTTCCTCAACCAGCTGTATGGGTAGGTATTATAATACTTCTGAAAGGGGTCCAGCTTCCTCAACCAGCTGTATGGGTAGGTATTATAATAAATGTACTTCTGAAAGGGGTCCAGCTTCCTCAACCAGCTGTATGGGTACTAGGTATTGTGTACCTTGGTACTTGTCAAAACAAGTGACTGTCTATCTGCGATCGTGTCAGTAAAGGAAAAGAATGTATTTTTTCGTTATCCCAGACACATGTTCATTTCACTGACAGGAGGTGACGTTTTATCTTTTCATTAAATGTGCACAAGCAAGATTGTTATTTTTTCATCTTTGCTGTGTTCATCCACAGGAACTTTCATTCATGACAGTATGTGATGAAATGACTTGGGCAAGACTAGTCTTCACAAATCATACACCTGATTTGTATGTGTGAATAAATGAGATAATGTTTGTTTAAAGCATTGTAATGTCTTTTCCACATATTTCTGCATTGCCTGGTATAAAGTTTGATTGGGTATCAAAAGATATCTGATGATGAATATGTATTTTTCCATCCCTAGATATCTGAACACAACCTATATAAAGAAACAGAAATACAGTGATGCAGACCTCAGCTACGGAGGATTCTCCATCGAGTCGTCCGACCAGATGTTGGAGATTGGGGAGGTAATACGAACTACAGCTTTGTACACTAGGGCCTGCTAGGTTATTAGTCATTTCAACTTCAAAACCATTGCTAACATGTAACAGTTTTAACCTTAACAAGTGTTTTAGTTATATACATACAGGGCTTGCATTAAGGACAATTCTGTGTCACCAATTGGTTTTGCTATGAACAAATGGAAGTATTGTTTTGATATAGTGACCAAAATATATTTTGACTTCAAGCTTTAATTGATGTATAGCTCTTCGATAGCAGAGGGTCAAACTTTTGCAGCTTTATTACTTGGGGTTGTTTAAAATTTGCTCAATACCATTAAAATGGTCAATAATCCTTGTACAAATGCTGTCATAGTTTTAGTAACTTTTATTTGAACAGAAAAAATGACAGTTTTGACCAGCCAACTTTTGTAAAATTACATATTTGAGATAAATATATAAAAAAAGATGATTTCAACAGGCCAAAATCAAAATTAAACCAGGTTTTTTTTTCACCTGCTGCCTGTCCTTAATGAAAATTCGGTCAGAAAGGTGACTTATTTGCAGGGTTGATAATTTTGCATGTTTTTGAAGCTGCAAACTGTAATCTACGTACTATCACGTATGTAATAGATGTGATTGTTATCTACATGTAATATAATCTACATACTATCACGTATGTAATAGATGTGATTGTTATCTACATCTAATATAATCTACGTACTATCACGTATGTAATAGATATGATTGTTATCTACAAGTAATATAATCTACGTACTATCACGTATGTAATAGATATGATTGTTATCTACATCTAATCAAGTAGGTCTGTTCTCAAATATAATCTAGGAGCTTCAGCTAGTAGATTTAGTGAAAAGAAACTGAAGATATGTCAGATTGTCACATCATATCATTGCATCTGGTGTTATTGTTTGTTTAACTGACAAAAAGCCGCCCGTAGCTCGGCGTCAGATATGAGACCTATGGGTACATTGTGGAGGTGTTAGGCAGTTTGTTTTGCATTTCAACAGAAACATATTTATGTCACATGCTGGAATTGAATGACACCCGCTCTCTTTTTTGGACTTGTCCATGTATATTTGATGTATCATGGACTTAAATTCTTACAGCTTGCCCTGGACACGTGGAAGCGTCTGATGGTGGAGCCCCTTAAGGATGCACTTGTGCGTCTGATTTTGGTGGATGTGTGGCAGGACCGAGTTAATGGCACAGTGAACCAGACAATTCTCCACGGCGTCATCAATTCATTTGTGAATGTAGAGGACTACAAAAAGAAACACCCCCTCCAACTGTATGAGGATATATTTGAGAAACCGTTCCGGAAGGAGACAGGTGATTACTACAGACAGGAAGCAGCCAAGCTGAAGGATGAGTGTAATTGTTCGGATTACATGGAAAAGGTGAGCTCCGTCAAACAACTACTGTAAAGTGGTTCAATTTTGCATGTTTAAAATTTTTCGCGATTTTGTGTCCGGAACTTATTCGCAGGGGATTAATTTCGCGAATCACAATTTCTGAAAGTCTATTTTGGAACACCTTGGTTGTTACTACTGTACTGTACGGGGCTAACAATATAATAAGACTGATAGATTTATCTATTGTGTATGTCTGATTTAAAAAAAAAAAATCAATTCATCTGTTAACTATTTTATATAGTGTACTTCCTTTAAAACCATGTTTTGACCTAGTAGCCAGAGCTCAACAGATATCATGGACGTGTGAAGCGTGGATGTTATGACAATGAACTCGAAATACTCACAAGGGTTTTAATTTTTGCAAATTACAGTAATTTAAAGATGAAAACCCAATATTTTTGTCTTCGTCAAAAAATTGTGTTTTGTTTTGATAGGAGAGCCAGAAAATAAACACATATTTTGATGGTTATGTCTTTCCTATTTTTTTTCCGTAGGTGATATTTAAATTAGACAATGAGGATTTCCGTAGTCGAAAGTTCCTTCATCCAAGCTCATACAATAAAATCACGTTTGAGTGCCAACAACGTATGGTTGCCGATCACCTACAGTTTCTACATGGGGAATGCAAAGAGATGGTCAAGTTGAAACAAACCAAAGGTAATAAGAGTTTTCACAACATGGACAATGTCAATAACTTTGTTATCGAGCATGTTTCCTGGAAAGTTCTTGACGCCAAAAGTAATTTTCATTGCTCAGGATTATGCAGTTTAATTATGAAGTTTGTTTTCCTTGATTAATTAAGATAATGAGATCAGTGTAGAAATTAAAACAAATAACTGTTCCATCACTATAACAAATTAGATCATTTGTATTTCTATTTTCTTTTTACATTTCTTAGTTTCCTTCACATAGCTCTTCCAAAGTATGTAAATAATTTTGCTATATAGCGTGAATCAATTCTCAAGTCTATCAATATGTTAATTTCTGTTTATGTGTTTAACAAAATCCACTGACTGCTGAAGACTATAAATGTGTTGTTTGTTTTAAAAATGTTTTGTATGCTGAACCTCTATAATTGTTTCTGTATTCCAGACTTGTCTAATATGTACCGACTACTGGACCTGTATAATTGTTTCTGTATTCCAGACTTGTCTAATATGTACCGACTACTGAACCTGTATAATTGTTTCTGTATTCCAGACTTGTCTAATATGTACCGACTACTGAAGCCGATCAACGGTGGACTTGGAGTCCTGATACAGGAAGTTGAGTCACACATTCGGCGGACGGGACTGGAGGCAGTCAAAAACCTTAAGGGTGAAAATGTGAGTTGATCTGCAAAAAAATATCAATCATTATCAGGAATCCTTTAAAAGTCTGCAGATTAATATATAGTTAAGTCATTAAGAAAAACAAAAACACGTTTATTTCCTTTCGGTAATATATGCATGTAAACTCACTTGTACCAAATACTATAAAAGATGCCTCATCAAGGTCTTTGTAATGTTTTTTGCAAGATACACATCTTAAGCAGGCACTGGGTTATATATTTTGACAAAAGAATTCCTGAATTGCAAAATAGATAAGACTGCACATAGAAATCCAAAACTATCTCTATTACAAATGAGGAATCATCAGGAAAAATACATCAACTCTGGAAACAGATTTGTTTTAATCAAATTTTGATTTCATTTTCTTATTCACTGCAAAAATAAACTTGCATTTAATTTTTCACAGTTATATGCAATTTTGACATAAACTTATGATGCATTAAAAGTACATTTTAAGCTGACATATATTTTTTCAGTAAATTAATGACATTAAAAGCAGTAGCCTTTCCAGCTCTCTTGACCAGTGCTGTAATTCAGTATCGGTGTAGTTTTAATTTAACTTAAAAATCTTTCTTATAGTCAGTAAAAGATGAATAAAATTCTTTATACAAAGGTAATCACACACTTTGCATGTTTTGTGTATTGTTGTCCAGATACCAGCCCAGTTCGTAGAATCAATGTTGGAGGTCCACAAACATTACACGGAGCTGATACAACAAACATTTCAGACGGACCAACAATTTGTGGGAGCTCTAGACAAGGTATATAAATCTTACCAGTGTGTAATGTCCAAGATACAGTCATACCCATATATATGATCTTAGTTTGTGGGAGCTCTAGACAAGGTATATAAATCTTACCAGTGTGTAATGTCCAAGATACACTCATACCCATATATATGATCTTAGTTTGTGGTAGCTCTAGATAAGGTCATACACATACCTCACCATAGTTCGTTATACAAATGTTTCACAACATACTGTCATTTTCAATTATATAGTGATATGGAGAAGTTAGAAATATTGATGTTATATGGGTGTGGCCATGAATGAAATAATTTTATGATGTCACATTTTGTAAATGAGGTCATATGTAAGATATTTTTGTACAAGATAAAAAAAAATGTATGTGTAGCATTGGAAAAATCCTATTTGATGTCTGAACAGAGATAAAGCTCTTGGCAAGCTTAATGTTTTGCCATCAATTGGAAACTCCAGTGTACTTTCCCCTATCCCTATCCCACACTCAGGAATGGTGTAAGAAAACAAGGCTTTGTCATGGTAGAAAGACCATATTAGAAGAAAAGTATTAGATTTATCATTGTTATAAGTGATAGCATGTTATTTATGTTACAGGCCTGTGCGGCAGCGATAAACTACCGACACAATCCAAAACACCCGTGTAAATCAGCTGAGCTGGTAAGTAAGAATAGCACAGCTTTAGGAGTTAATAACATGATATGGTTATCTCAACTTTCCCACAACAACAGTGATGATTGATAACTTCTAAGTTTTACTTGTTATAAAATGAAACCATATAAAACATAATTTGCAAAATAAAGTTATATATGTTGTATTTACTGTATGCATTTGCTCATTAAGCTTTCTCGCTGTTGGAATCAGTAGTTGTAAAATGGTTATGTTGGTGAAAAAACAGGTTTTAGAAATGCCCTTCACAAATGCCCCAACAACTTAACTGGCTATCTTTTCTTGCTGTCACCTCACTAGGGATGTTAAAGCATTGTAGTAAGCAATAAATATCAAATTGTGAACTGATGATCCCATTTTATATCAACAAATTTATAAGATAAATAGACATGAGGTTCGGCTACAGGCAAGCGTCTTTAAGCTTTTTCTTATGTGGTGCAACATCTACATATTTCAAGTTATAGAATCATTGACAAATATAAATCATTTGTATTAGTATTCAATATGTTAATACTGTAATACATGATATGATGAAAATCAAATGATGATAGCATCATTCCTGCGATAACATTGGATTGGTTGTCTTTTCCAGCTGGCTAAATACTGTGATAACTTACTAAAGAAGAGCTCTAAGGGAATCTCGGAGATGGAGTTGGATGACAAGTTGTCTAGTTGTATCACAGTCTTTAAATATCTGGATGATAAAGATGTTTTCCAACGGGTAATTATTCACATGATAGTCGTTTTCCCTATAACAAGTATGGGTGTATCAGTCATCTATGAAATATGCTCATTAAACAAGAATTAATCTTATATACAACAGTATTTTATGCTGAGCTTGTAACTTATGTGGGGTTACTTGACTGGAAATGTTAATATTATCATTGTGACATTCATGATATATAGAGAAGAATGACAGTTATGTTTTACGAGAAAGATGAATATTTTCAAGCACTCATGAATAATGTAAAAAATTAAGCCCACAAGTATTTCTTTCAGTTATGTCAAAATTGACGTGGGTCTTTTATAGACTTCATTCTGTCTGGTTCTTTTTTTCAGTTTTACTCTCGGATGTTGGCCAAGAGGTTAATATTCTCACAGTCTGCCTCCATGGATGCTGAGGAGGCAATGATAAATAAACTCAAGGTAATACCTGAGGTTCCTTCTAAAATATGATACTTCTAATGCTGATGTTAATTGGGCAGAACAGTTTCAGCTTCTCCTTAACACGAGACATTGAGATTTTAACGTAAATTGGAATGTATTTTATAATGTCAATACCGGTAACACTTATCATTTTGGTGGAAAAGAGAAAAAGTGTTATGATGTGAATATACCGAGTTGGTATATGCACACAGCTTCATTTCACATTTTATGTTATCAAGCTTATAACAGAATACAAATTTACATCACAAATAAGAATTATCTGTAGGCAGTTTTTTTGATTGACTGCTTAATTTTGTCCTTGATGTCTTTCAAATTATGCTTTTCATGTGTTGAATTTGACATCATAGTTAGGGTTTCAGTTACAGTAAGTATCTGACAGACTCCAAATTGTCGTCCTGGTGAATTCCTCCTCATGTCTAGGTAGTGAAATAGGTGAAAGGTCCCTGATTACTGTCTACTGTTTCAAGTAGAGAAGAGGCAGATAACCAAATAATATTGTTGCAATAGTGCATGAAAACATTGAAACACTACAGAATAATCCTTGATCTTCTTTTACAGCAAATCTAGAACAAATACTTTGTATTTTATGCAACAAGAATGTACATATAGATTACAGGAAATTTTTTTCTTTTTTTTTTATCTCGCAGCAAGCATGCGGGTACGAGTTCACAAATAAGCTGCACCGAATGTTTACAGACATGAGCATCAGCATGGGTCTCAACAACGACTTCAGCGAGTTTATCAGAGGCAAAGATAACAAAGACCTCGGTGTCAACTTCACCATTATGGTCTTACAGGTTCGGATATATCTATTTACGGTCATAGACCTTACAGGATCAAACTGTTCTTAATATCATAGTTAAACGTTTTATTGTTGATTCGAGAAATTATTGCAAGTCGAACTTCTAGACATTGCTGTTAACAGGAAATAAAAATATTCTGACATGGTAATTAGGTTCTTTGAGATAACATATACAAATGTATAGCACTTGTATTTGAACCCTTGAATCACATAAGTTTTATACTAATGTTTCATAAATTATAGAACTAATAATAACAAGGACTGTTGTGATGCATTTAACTTGTAATTTTTGGAACAAAATTTTCAATTGGAGAGCGAAAAAATGTAACAAATTCAATAATTTGATTTCCATGTTACGCAACTTTTAAACAAGGTACATATATTTTTTGCATAATAATATTTCAGGCGGGAGCTTGGCCTATAGGACAGAGCAACCTTCCAACGTTTGCCATTCCGCAAGAGTTAGAACGAAGTGTTAGAATGGTAGGTGTGACCACTGTCGTAAAGGTTCACAAGCTGTATATATAGCCAAAGAAGTTTTTAGTACAAATTTAGCACTTCTTTTGCTGGGTCAAGTTTAATATTAGATTGATATGTTTTGGCTAGGTGAAAAATATTTTCTTAAAAAGTTGATAGAATCGTATCTCACTGCCAAACATGTAAATACATTATGCTTTCATATTTTCTGTTTCAGTTTGAGACATTCTATAATGGAAAATTTAGTGGTAGAAAATTGACATGGATGCATAATTTCTGTAGTGGTAAGTCATTTCCTGCAATTTGTTCTCTTAATAAATAATTTTCAAATTCATCACAAGGTTAAAGTTTTAATAGAAGTAATGAGCATGAATTTCAAGAATTTCATGAGACTAAAGTAATTTTTGATTTTGAATGACTCTTTTTAACTGCAATTAACTTTAAAAAGATTGATGGGATTTTGCTAAAATTTGTGTAGGATGTAATGGATCAAAAGGGATCTTCATTGTCATTGTCATTTGTTTTTGTCTCGCCACCACGAAGTGGAAGCGAGACATAGGTGTTGCTTTTCCGGCGACGGCGTCGTCGATGGCAGCGTCAACATTAAGTTTTTGTGTATAAGTTTAGTTTCTCTGAAAGTATAAGTGCTATACCAACCAAACTTAGACCATAGATGCATCTTAGGTAGTACATCTCAACCCATGCATCAAATGCTGGATGCAGCCTAC
>JAUMHH010206174.1:0-13046 GCA_032359455.1 Chlamys rubida
AGTTCTGTCAGAGAGGTAAGTTAACTGAGGATAGGGTTATTTCTGTCAGAGAGGTAAGTTAACTTATTATAGGGTTAGTTCTGTCAGAGAGGTAAGTTAACTGATTATAGGGTTAGTTCTGTCAGAGAGGTAAGTTAACTGAGGATAGGGTTATTTCTGTCAGAGAGGTAAGTTAACTTATTATAGGGTTATTTCCGTCAGAGGGGTAAGCTTAATGATTATAGACTATCTCCGCCTGAGAGGATAGTTAATTGATTGTACTGGCAGTGACCTCTGTCATAGAGGTATGTTTACTGCAAATACATTGAGTGACCTTTGTCCGGAAGATACATTTACTGGTTATACACAGTCAGTGACCACTATCAAAGGAGTAAGTTGACTTATTATACACAGAGTGTCCTCTGTCAGAGGAATACGTTTACTGGTTTTACAGCAAGGTTCCTATATGCTGGTTTTACATCAAACAGGGGAACTTCAGATAAAGGCATATTATATTACATGTATATAACAAATAAATCAAGCAACGTTGTTTATATTACTTTGTTTACAATATGTTGTATTTCATACAATGATTAATAGATAATCCATGTTCTTTATACATTTTGCCTTCCTGAAGACTGATTTTTTTAACAAAGCTAAGATCGAACTGTACTCAATATGAAATTAAAGCTATTAATATCTTGCTGTTCGAACTTCAAGTTTACATAAATTTCCATCTTTTTACAGGGACAAAAAAAATGTCCATTGCGCGGTATCTTTATCATCAACTGTCCTTTTCAAACACATTTATTTCGTTTTTTTAGTGTGTGACCCAGGAAACTGGGGTCTTGACTGTAAGATGAATTGTGAGTGTAGTAACCATGGTAAATGCAATCCATTTACTGGCGCATGTGATTGTCTGCCGGGATACAACGGTACCAGCTGTCAGTTTTGTAAGTGATTTGACATCATTCTCATACATTTTGTTCTTATAGATAAGGGTATGCGTGCACCAAAGTTGTCTTGGTTAAACTGGAATCAGCCTGACCATAAGTCCCAAACACAATTATAAGTTCTTTCCTAAGAAATAACCAATACACACTTGTTTCTAAAGTCTCAGTCTAGATGTGTAGGTCAGATCTGCCATTAGACGGACCAACATCTGGATGTAAAAGTCAGAAACACATAAAAGGGTTTCCTGTCTGGATGCTAGGCACTCATTAAAGCAGTCTCAGTCTGATTACGTTGTTTTGAATATAACTTATTTCAATATTTATTTACTTTTGTTTCCATTCAAATCATCGATATTATTTTATCATAATGATTTAAAGTTCTCATTTGACATGCTGCTTGTTTCAGCTTGTCCTAACACCACATACGGTAAGAGCTGTGGCCAGCTTTGTAACTGTAATGGAGGAGCGTGTGATCCTAGGACTGGTCTATGTTCTTGTTCTCCAGGCAAAAAGGGTCATCATTGTGAGCTAGGTAAATATTCCCTATTATATTATTAAGGTCATTATTGTGAAGTAAGTCAAAATTCTTATTGTCACCCACATCATTGTGAGATGGGTGATCGTTCTAATGTTCATTAATCTCAAGATTGGGAAACATTATTTGATCACATGTTATCAACCTGAGTTAAGTTCATGGACAGTAAGCAATTATAGTGATGCATGTTAGGATTATTCAGGTCACAACGTCATCAGTGTAAACCATGTTAACATTCTTCGCTGGGTCATAGATATGTTCATCATTGTCAGATAGGTAAGAAGTGTTACTGTAACTAAATTCAGCTAACATTTCTAGCTTTCATTCTGATGGTGAATGTCAGTAGGGAACACTTCAACACACTCTATCCACCCTTTGTCGTTTTAATCCTGATGTTGACTTTCAGTTTGTGAGTCTACCCACTTTGGTTTTGACTGTGCCCAGCCCTGCATTTGTCAGAATGAAGGTGTGTGTAACCCTGTCAATGGAGACTGTCATTGCCAACCCGGCTGGTCAGGGGTGCGGTGCGACCAAGGTAAGTCCCAGTCCATATATTGTAAATACAATCTAATTAATATCTTCGCATATATACAATTTTAATTAGATTGTTGTAAAAATATCATTCTAATTGACACAACTACAGCACGGAGAGAGCACAAGGATACGTTGTCTGTTAAGCTGTCCATTCGCAGCTCTATTCCCCGATCGGACGTGAAAGTGTATTGGTCACCTTCTCGATCACGGGGGTTTTCTCTGGGTACTCCGGTTTCCGTCCACATTAAGACCCTCTGCGCTCTTTCATCCAGGCCAGCAAGATTGATTAATATAAGTTAGAAAACTTGTTTCATAATTGTTGTAAAATAAATAATGTTCATGCTCATGTTAATGTAGGGCTTATGTAGAATTGTTGGGGGCGGGGATTCGATGTGACAATCAACTAGGGAACACTTTATTGTAGAATTTAGTCTGCTGTCAATCTTTGTCTTATAATCACGCAAGACAAGCAGATTGTCTATGGCAGCAGACCGTTCAGCTTATGTCGGGCCAGACTAACTGTCTACAATAAAACAGTTTCATTCTCAAGCTTTCCACCGCCAAGTCATCTTTCAGATAACTATCTGTCCTTATAACAAAGGGTTGACTGGACACACAACATAAATATGGAGCTATCTGCATATTTTTCTTGTGGCAAAATGCAGTAACACTTGCAGTAGGCTGCTTCCAACTGTCACTCGTTTCACACAATCTTGGTGGCATTTGTGGATCATATCTATGAATGCAACTGCATAACGCATGCAATTCCCATCCGTTACCAAGAAGGGGAGTGTTCTGTTGGCACCTTCAATATTAAATGTCTGTATGTGTAACAGAATCCAACATAAACATGTTGATGCTATAAGAATTACAAGACTCTGAAACTCCATGTCTCATCACCTATTAGTTATAGCCAAATGCCATTGTGGAATGCCCAGTGACAAATGCCATTGTGGAATGCCCGGTGACAAATGCCATTGTGGAGTGCCCGGTGACAAATGCCATTGTGGAATGCCCAGTGACAAATGCCATTGTGGAATGCCCGGTGACAAATGCCATTGTGGAATGCCCAGTGACAAATGCCATTGTGGAATGCCCGGTGACAAATAATATTTCCATGGCAGATTTGTATTTTGTCTTGTAAAGTTGGCCATGATATGTGACATGATTCCGTAATTGACTAACAATTCCATTATAAGGGAGGAGCTACTGGACGCGTACACATTTGTGGCAATTTCCTCTTTATCCTAGGGATAATGCATATGATAGGGCGGGGAAGGTTTTCTTTGCCGATACGAAAAAAATGCTGCATCTTTTTCATTCATGATAGTAGACAATGTGTTAAGATTATTCACAAAGATCTATATGAAATCCAATTGTTTGTGTTGATAAGAACAATCACTTGATTAACATTATTGCAGGATATTTGCAGTCGCCTGTTTTGCTAGTCTGCACAGTAGTTTTCAATTATTTAAGTCTGACAGTATAGTAATTTGTTGGCACTGTCAATGTTGATGTTTATCTGTTATATTCGTCTTGCTGTATGATAACTTTCAGCATAGTAGTTTATTTAGTAGGTATTCCGTTCCATTAGTTTTTCTGTTGTGTACGTCTTGAAACACTACTTTATTTCTTCTATACTATGACAATTTTTCACATCATACACTTCATAGAACATGTACGTACAAATACAAAGGCCAATAGACTAGTTTCGTCCTTCGGAAACGAATTCAAACAGGATAATTTGGTGTAAACTTTCCATTCAGGTGTATACATGACAAGTTCATAATATCTTGTTGTTGCTAATGTCTTTTGCAGGAAACTCTTCAATTTATCAAATAGATTTTGCACTTTGTGTTACCTTATTTTGAATGTTTCTTGGGAAAAAAATATTTTTGAAAATGATGTCCGCTATTACAATTATAAGTGAATGAATAGTATGAACTCCATTTCTTTGGTATTTCCTTCGTGTGCTAAATGAAACATACTGCATGCTTTGTTCTGGTTTCTTGTAGAATGTCCTGAAGGTCAGTTTGGTGTCGACTGTGCCCAGTCGTGCCCGCCATGCCAGAACGAGGGGTCATGTGACAGTGTCACTGGTCGGTGCACTTGCGCAGCCGGATTTATGGGCCCACTGTGTAATGAGAGTAAGTGTCAAGCTGGAACCCTTCAGCATCTCAGCAACTTTACAAATGGGTAGTGTATACGACCCACTGTTACTGTAATCACATTTTAAAATTGTCCGTTTACCACTTTTGTATTTGGGATGTTATAGAAGTTCTGTTATCCTTTCATCCCATCGAATCTCGGGGAAAGATATCTGAAATAGTTGCCTGTGTTACATGTCCTGATGGATACAAATGGACCTGTATGCATTTCACATACAAAGTCGTAAAAAACGCAAAGTCTTATACCTACTTAGAACCATTTACTTCCTCTCTGGCTTTAATTAACACCCAATTTGTAAAAATAGTTGGTGTTTTACTATGAATATCAACTCATGAAAGACCTAATACATTTCTACCATTGTTTACACACAGCATGCACACCTGGATTATGGGGTAGTGATTGTTCCACCAAGTGTCCTCTAGCCTGTTCTCTCACGTGTTTTACCACTACGGGCATGTGCACCTGTCTTCCGGGCACCTGTCTAAATGGAGGCACCTGTAATGCAAAGGTAGACGGTTTCGTATAGTTTGATTTGTGTGTTTCAATAAACTGTTGGCAGTCGAGAAAATACAGAAAAAACTGCTGAGTTAAAATAAAATATTTCCATGCCTCCCTTCTTCAGATTGACTGCGTATAAATTAGTGGATACACAGTGAAAAAAAGTCGGCGGATTGATATTTGTTTCAAATATTGTGCCATTCATGCTTCAGCTTGATAACAGTCCGATGACTCGAAGGACTTCTCACATTACTAAATTTAAAATTCAAAAGCTATGCAAGGAAGAAAAATATAATTGTTTTCTGTGGATTTTCTAAAAACCCATATATCGATGTAGATTCACTGGAACTATAGTATCCTAGCAACCACGGCTACCGTAGGTACCATCGTGGCGACCCGCTTCGACCTTTTCTACTTAATGTAGCATTTAAACATTTTTTGAAAGTAAATATGAGGTTTGACCTTATTTTGACGGCGTATACGGTAGTATGCACGCAGTTGGCAACGGGCATATTCTTCATTGAGCGCTAACGCGCGCCATATAATATGTTCGTTGCCAACTGCGTTCATATTACCGTATACGCCGTCAAAATGAAGCTCTATCCGTAAATGTATAATGTACAAGTTTGCATAACAATGTACCTGTACGTCATTATACATACACATGTTTCATGCACAAGTGTACACCACGATGTACCTATGCGTCATTATATATATACATGCATAATGTACAAGTGTACACAACTGTTTCTTATGTCATTATACATACAAATGTATAAGTGTACACCACACTGTATCTGTACGTCATTTGGCAAGAAAATGCATCATATATACATATATACACTGTACCATTACATCATTTCAAAATCACTGGTAGTTCAATATATGTACAGGTGTACATTTCATTGAACACATTGTACCTGTTCGCCGTTATTCTAAGTTGATCAAATACAGTTCAATTCATGTCACAGCATTTGCATATAAGATAATTATATTTTTTCCATATGGGTTTAACAGGAACATTCGTTAGAAGAAAACACCTACCAGGGTAAAGCAGATCGTGTATGTTTGTGATAGTTAAATTGAATTCATTTTTATACACAATTTTTATAAAAATCAATTAATATTTTATTTGGAAGACAATATTTATACGCATGTTAATTTTAATATATATATTCGATAATGTTTTCTATTTCTTGTTTGTAGAATAAGAAGGTATCAATTACTACCAAAATGTTCATTCTATTCGGTGTGCTCCCTCTTCTACTGCGTCTTGTGCTCAACTCAAATGGTGAGTTTGCTCTTCCAGATAATTTGTAACGAGAGACAGAAACAGGAATGCCACAAATCTGTTTCCACTGAGTACATCTGTAACATACATAATGAAAGTACATGTAATACAACAAGATTACAAACATTTGTAAACCATATTTTGAAAACGCGAGCTGCAAATATGGATATATCGGTATATACTGATTTTTGAATAGATCACAGTTTGCCTTTCTATGTTAATTCGAGGTCTAATAGTGTGTAAGAAATAGTGGTTACGTATGAAACTGTAATAGATATACCATATTACAATCCGTTACTAATAAATTAATATTAATATAGAGATTATTCACCATAAACAGATTTTGATGAGGATTTGTTATAAGTTAAGAATCGAACTTGATCTTAATGAATACATTTTTAATAATTTATTTGTATCAATATTTTTGGCAAAGCTTTATTGTAACTAAATAGTGTATTTATTAAAATTAAACTGCAATGTGTAACAGTTATTAAATATGTAATGATACTTAATTACATTTTACACAGGTGTGCAGTCACAGGATGTCACGTGTCAGCAGAACTGGACAGTTTATGGGAGCCATTGTTACTGGTCACTACCAAGCCTAAGCTCATCATGGGCAGATGCACAGGTAAAACTATAACGAATATGGTTAGTATTACATTTGGTAACAGGAGGTGTATAATTCATAATATATATCCGTATTCAGTTTTTCTATATACAAAATATTGCAACCATAGTGATATAAGCTAATGGATTAAGCTAGATTAACTTCATGCAAAGAACATATTGTGTACTTTGTAAAGTTGGCCTAGTGATATTTCAATAAGAACGTTCCTCTAAAGGAGCAGATTTTTAGGTAAAATTAATAAAGATATTAGTGACATTGTGTGTCAGCTTCAAGTTGTGATCAAACTTAGTACACTGTATTATCAAAGTTGTACTTTCTACACAAACAATGTACTATTAAACGTGTCGCAACGTTTCAAGGCCGTAGCTTGACAAAGGAACCGTCGGCCTTAAACGTTTTTAAAATATGTACATTGTTTGTATAGAAAGCAATACTTTGATATCACATATTTCCAAATTGATAAATCTTATTGAAGATATTTGTATATTTTGTTTTTATTTAATTATTATTATTATTCGACGGAACACTTTAAACTTTCCTTTTGCTTCTTAAAGTTTTAAGCACGATTAATATGCATCAAAAACAAGAACTTTTACATGGACTTTGCCTAAGGTTTGGTGATGAACTGTTGTCATGCATGATAAATATAGGTCTCGAAGGTAATAACGACAGTATGATCCAATATAGGCACTAGATCCGAACAGATACACGTTCGTTGCCTACGTATAACTTAAATAGATAATAAGCAAAGACGTATTAACGACAAAAGAATTTGTCAGATGTTTAGGGCAACCCGCCCCATTATGTGGACACCGGAACATCAAATTCACAGCATAGATCTCAGAGGAAAGAAATCCCTTATTTCACACCTGCTCCACACTCACCGAAGGAGAAGTAAGCAACGATTTCTACAGCGAACCAAATTACACTTATCAGTAACTCCATCCTTTGAGTTGTCGCTCATCACACACAACAATACGTACATTGTATCCCATATTACAAAGCGCTGATAATTATCAGTTACGTATCGGATGATGATACTTGTTCACGTCGCTGTACCGAGGATAGGTCCAACCTACTCTGCGGGGGATACAGAGCAGCTCTTTTATATCATGGATTCGACAGATACAACACATGGAATTGAAGAGTCTACTGCAATACCAAGTCAGACTCACAACTGACAGAGTGCCTTGTGTGGTTAGCTGCCATCTGCCCCTAATGCTGGTCGTTTCAAAACATGCAATAATAAGATTGTAAAACTCTGTCCGCACACCAACACCTCCAACAAATTTAAATGCGAAATCAGCAGGCAGATCACCTTTGCTACGAACCAATTTCAGAATGTTTGAAGACTAATATATCACTTAATCTCAAGAACAACAACCACGACCATTCCATGAAGCAGAAACGCCCGGGCCTACCAGTAACCAGACATTTCAGTATGCCGAGCCAGACAGAATATGCAGTTTGTTCCCCAAGTCCACTGGAAAAGTTGTAGTGACCAGCAACGGCTAAAGAGGGAACGACACTGGATCAATCATAAATCAAATACGATCTGCCCCATATATATAAAACAGGTTCCGGCTAGCTCTGGGGCATTGCTATCTATACAATAAACAAAATATGGTGCTTACCAGTATGCCACAAATAAGTTATAGAGTTATAGTTATAGACAAGTTATAATCATCTGTCTTATTTTATTTAGTTGAGCAAAAAACAAAGGCACACCAGATTCCTGTGGGGGACTTGTGTGGTGGGTCTCTGCAGAAATTATCTTCTACACTACCTTTTACTCTAGCCTGCTACATGTGTAACACCGTTAAAATGTCCCATTTGGCAAAACATTTTTTTTCAGTTTATATGGTCTTTATCCTTATATCATTTATCTATCTTCTACCTCTACTTATTTTTACCGCGTCCACCATTTGAACGTACAGAAACACTCCTTCTCTTTTTCACGCCGTTTTGACACGAACAACAGCAGTTATAGATTCTCTCAGTATATTTATTCTGATTTTTTGTATTGTGATGGAGTGCTACCTTTGTGAAAATGAGAAGAGAGAAATAGATAAGATAGTTTGACAGAGAGTCAAAGAATAAATTGGATGATAGGAGGGTGAGTGTCAGAGGTGCGTGGATGTGAAATCCGAGAGTGGCTGGAGAGGATCCGAGATTGTTTTTTGTTTTTTTAAGACAGTGAGTGAAATTTAAAAGGTTTGATAAATTGTGCAATTACAATGTTCGTAGTTTTGACGTGAGATTTTGGGAGAAATGTTGATCGAGAATTACATCGGTCAACAATCTTGTGTGTGTGGTCCGAGTGTGCGATATGATAAGAATTAGTGTAATGGTGTTTTGAGAGGCAGTAAGGGGACGAACACTCGAGTTTCAACATGTGCGCTGTGTTTATAAAGAGTGAACGTGTTGTGGTGTACATATGGACATATACCTGTATATATGTATATAAATGGAAATAAAATGTAAAAATGTTTTTGTTTGTTTGTGTTTTACGTCTTATTATGGACGTGCCAGGTTTTTGTGGTGGAGATAAGCCGGGATTCCCAGAGAAAAACCACCGAACTACGGCAAGTACCTGGCGGCTGCCCCTATTAGGTCTCAAACCCCCGACCCAGTGGTGTAGGGCTAGTGGTAGCAGTACGTCAGACGCCTTAACCACTTGGCTAACGCTGTCACATGGTGTAAATAGAATCCAGTGCATTGTTTCATAATTATGACAAAAAAAAAAAAAACAGTGGCTCGGTGGCAGTGCGGGTAAAATTTATACAATAATTAGTCCATGTCCATTTCCACCAAAATGACATGGAGGAATTCTTTTCAACAAGAAGGTGCCATAGAGGAAAATACAATATGTTGGCTAGCGGAAAATGAGTGAACGTGTTGTGGAAAGAAAATAAACCATCAGTTATCAACGTGATTGTTCTACGTTTTAAGGAACATTGGGTGATTATATGGATCCCTTGATCAGGAAGCCAAAATTCCACCATCAAGTTTGAGTGACAGGTTAGCTGAGTTTTCAACATATTGGACAGGGACATATTAAACTGGGGGATAATGCAACGGTTTCTGTTACAGATCTTAAATTTTGGACTAGAGTTAACCGTTCCAACAAAACTGTCTAAAAGAGCTTGCAGCGGTATTTTCAATGAACAGAAACAAAACAATTTAACGGAATATTTTATTCAGACGTAATGAAAATACCAAAACAATTGTGTCGCTCTCATTCCTAAAACAGTTAAGTAAATATGAGGAATGTAAACAATAGCTGAAATGGTTACCAAAGATAGCACATTGATTAGGATTATGTAAATTGACGTCATGACAAGATTTTAGGACAGTAGCTATAGATAGATATCCTATTTGTTACAATAGCCAAAACTTCAGACATAATGAGGTGAGATGCCAGAGTAAATAGCAAAACTAGAGACTGCTTCCTTCTATCTCTTCTAAGAAAGTCTGGAGGTAGAGATACCTGTGTAACCAGGTATGGCTCTACGCTCAATTAGGATGAGGATCTCTGTGTTGTCAGGAATGCATTTATGCCGGGATATATGGAAACTGCGCTTGAAACGGATTAGGATCACCGTGTCGACGGGGAACCGCACATGCCGAAAACGAGGAATCGGTGATGCACACAGCCATGATGGCTGGAGGTAAATATACCTGTGTCGCCAGGTATCACCCTGTGCTGAAGTCGGATGAGGGTCTCTGTGTCGCCAGGTATCACCCTGTGCTGAAGTCGGATGAGGGTCTCTGTGTCGCCAGGAAAGCGCTCATGCCAGGATTAGTAGTGAGTCATTGCTGCACAGAGCAGCAAGGAACAGTTTCGGTATCGCCAGAATTTCTCAATATGAGGGGAATTACAGTGTATTCATGTGGATGGCTACAGGATAAGACGTAACTATGACAAATATCAAGATACATTGTAATTGAGGATGGATAGATGATGTTGACCGATGCAAGAGTAACCTCTGTAACAGTGAATGGAATCAAAATCCACGAAAACCCCTCTTGAAGTTTAAAAAAGAGGGCATGAACATTGACTGTACTGATTAAGTGATAGGAGATCATATGATTGTTTCCTCGGACTTGATATGCATAAGGTGTTTGGTGCAAACAAAATAAAAACAGGCACAAGTCCTCAGAATTTGTGTTAGAACCGTACTTATAGTAAAATTTAGTAATATATAGAAATGTTTGTGTTGTAATCTAAGATTGTTCAATAAAAATGCAAATCACGATTGATTGGTAGATAGACTTGAAAATTGAATGACTCGCTGGACGGAACTTAACCAGTGCTGGAATGACAGAGAGAAATGTTGTTCAAAGACAGTGCAACACATTGGATTAAGTTCTAAGGATGTCAAATTATGTGACTAATTCGAGAATTTGAAAACAATCTTAACGTAAATCAAAGCGTTAATGTGTGTGCATATATCAAAATATTGACCTGTGTACTGATTGTATATATATATTGGTATGTGTATGAGTGCGCCGGGGCTTCACACTGATGGGGGGGGGGGGGGTATTCTTTTCATCTTTTCAATAATTATCGTTCGGTTACAAGCTAACCGACAGGTTAGGCGATAACAGCAGCAAATATCACAAGTTATAACTGCTTTTTTGTTTATGTACTTGATGTTGTAGTATTGTATCATAGTGAATGTAATATGTAAGTGTTCCCATTTCTGTCCTGAAAAAGGGCCTAATTGCCCTAAATTAGACGAATTTGTTTGTCTGCACTGTCGTGATTACTTCTTTGCATATATATATTGTAGTATGCAAAACAATATGCTACTGCTACTATGTGCCTGAAGAACTAATTCAGTGAAAAACATTTGTGCAAAAAGGAGTGTCTTGTTTTGTCAAAAACACATTTTGATATAATATACTTACGTTATGTCAATTTTATCATTTTTCCACATAACACACAGTGCAATTACGCCAGGTAAATCTTATCTTAAACCTTCGGATCAACATACACTAGTGTACAGTGTATATGATACATTGTGTTTATTAAACGAATAAATGACATAGAAACACAACTGACGAAGGAAGACAATTTTATTAATCTTGACCTGTCCGAGCCTCGAACCGACGACCTACATCACCAAATCGCCTAGCCTAGAAATATCTGCAGTTCCTACCACTAAAGCACCTCACCCTTTTTAATGTCTTTTTTTTTCGTTATTGTTTGTTGTTGTTGTCATTCATGAATATAATAGTACATTAATTTATTAATATGAAAATGTTTGGTGTTATACTGGTATATCTCTCGTCATTGAGATAATATCAGGTATCGGTCAATAAGCTATACATGTAACACAAGTCGCATAGTTTATTAAACTGTTCACTGTGGAGAAAATCATTTAATACGAGGGTATATTTTTTATGTTTAAGAACTTTTGTCAAAGCCAAGACAGCAATCTCGTCAAAGTAGACACCGTAGAAGAAAACTCCTGGCTGGTTACATTCATGACGTTATCAGGTATTAAATATTACTAAAACACAATCAATTTTATACTAGTCATGATCCCGTTATAGCTTTAATTAGTATTTTGTTCTGTTTAACTTTATGGAGAAAATTTCGTTGTTCAAGTACATTGTTGTTCCTCCGGAACCAGATTCATCCGGTAATTATAACATTGTTATATTTCTTGCTAATAATGGTCACAAGTATGGATTTTGATATGTTGAAAAGATAAATCTTGGATTGGAGCAAATGACCGCGATACAGAACGTGACTGGAGATGGATCTCGGACAATTCTAAACTAACATTCACAGACTGGGGACCCAATGAGCCTGGCTTCCATAACGAAAATTGTGCTTTGATATCTGTAAAAGCTCATTCGAAATGGCATGATTATCCCTGCGCCACGCTATCTGGATTTATTTGCGAGAAAGAAGGTTAGTTAATAGCCGTAATCATATACGAAACAAAACAAATTGACAATTATTCAGAGGTTTTGAAATTGTTTTCGATATTTTCATTTTCATTATGATATTAACATGCTACTGATAAGCAAAATCAAGACTATGCTATGGTCGGTGGTGTTGGCGTTGTCCTTGAATTATGATAATGATTGTGAATAAATACCAATAGTGTAAGATCACACAGATGTATCATGTAATATCTATACAAGTGTGTTTAATGTTGTTGTTTTCTACGTCCTTTTGATGTTTATGTGAATGTCATGTGACCTATCCTGAGCCTGAAGCCCCCATGTAATATGTATGTCACGTCCTGTCTACAATGTTAATGTACAAGTATGTTGTTTTATGTCAAACCTGTTTTGTCATGTGTCATGTGACGTATACATGGTGAGAGGGGTGTGTGAGAAATGTCAGATCTTAACTCACTACTTTGCTCCTAGACAAAGCATTACTATTGTCACGTCTAGTATACAATGTGAATGTAAAATATGTTGTTACATGTC
>JAUMHH010206185.1:0-13046 GCA_032359455.1 Chlamys rubida
TAAGTGATCAATCTCGTGTCAAAAAAGGTGAAATATAGGCCTTTAGTGAAGCGAAAGAAATACACATTAAAACACATTTTCAAAATGGCAGCCGAATTGGTCATTTTTTAGAATTCTTGTAAAATAAGTTCTACAAACAACAGGCATCTTGTTTTTAGTCATATTTTTTAAAAAGCGGGTTTGCTATTAAACTTGATCATAATTTGTTAAATATTACAAAAACCCGTTACACAAGATCAAAACGAGACTTGAACGTGATTTAAACCTCAGACGAGTACATCCTTAAAATAAGGCCTCATGTCAAAATAAGGTCACATAGTCCTTCGTTCACATATTAGAATAAGGTCTCATGTAACCTGGTTAATAGATTAAAATAAGGCTCCATGTTACCTGGTTAATAGATTAAAATAAGATATCGTGCTACCTCGTATATAGATTAAAATAAGGTAACATATAACCTCGTTTATAGATTAAAATAGGGTATCATGTAACCTGGTTGATAGATTAAAATAAGGGCTCATGTTACCTGGTAAACAGATTAAAATAAGGCCTCATGCTACCTCGTTTATAGATTAAAATAAGGTATCATGTTACCTGGTTAATAAATAGATTAAAAATAGGTATCATGTGACCTGATTGATAGATTAAAACAAGGCCTGATGTTACCTCGTTTATAGATTAAAATAAGGTATCATATAACCTCGTTTATAGATTAAAATAAGGTATCATGTGACCTCGTTTATAGATTAAATTAAGGGCTCATGTAACCTGGTAAACAGATTAAAATAAGGTATCATGTTACCTCGTTTATAGATTAAAATAAGGGCTCATGTTACCTGATTGATAGATTAAACACATAGTCCTTCGTTCACATATTAGAATAAAGTCTCGTGTAACCTGGTAAACAGATTAAAATAAGGCATCATAATACCTGGTACACAGATTAAAATAAGGCTCCATTTTACCTGATTAACAGATTAAAATAAGGCCTCATGTTACCTGATAAACAGATTAAAATAAGGCCTCAAGTTACCTGGTTGATATATTAAGATAAGGCCTCGTGTTACCTGGTTGATGAAATTCTGGAGCATACTCTTTTGCTTTTAACCTGGCAAAATCCGAGTCTTGTTCTGATTTCAGGGCCGATTGGTCTGCCTGCTCTGCTTTCGCTCTTGCATTGGCCATTCTGAAAAAAAGAATAATAAAGATGTATTCTGTTCAATCGTGTGAAAAACAACTACATTAACAAGTTAGTGTTCTTTTCATACCCTAGTTTTGCCTTTAGAAATATGGGTTTATAATAAAGTGCTATAGTCGAGTCTGTAATATTTTCGCGTTTAGGCTAAACACGACAGTAAATATTTATAGTCAAGTACAACTACCTAGTATAAGCAAAACACGTTAATCGTTAATGCAATACTTTTCAAGCATGCAATTTCCCCTTATCATCGAGAAAATAACACTGTGAAAAGATAGTTGTACTGTAATCCGTAATAATATATTTACCCCGCTTAATTTTCATAAATGCCCGATAGCGAGTTCGCTCTTCCATTTATTTGACATTCGCTAGGTTTGTGATTTGGGTTTGCTATCTCGAAATCGCTATCAACCAATACCCAGAACTTTAGGAAACACCCTGAAGCATTTTTCGTCGCTTCCATCATTTTGTTAAGTACAGCATATTTTATACATTATATCTTTTGTTACCGTAGCTTTAAAAAAGCTTCTACTTAAATAGGATTTGCTGACCATTTGATTGCTGACGATCAGAAAACTACAGAAACACTTCACATCATTTGATTTTTTATTAATTATTATGGTAAGATAAATCACGATGACAATACGCATAAATATGAATGTATCATACCACAGACACATGTGTCATTATCAACAGGGTTCGAGATTCCACTACACCAACATTTTTCGAGTGTTAATATCATAACGACGAAGTTTTATTTAAAACATACTACTGCTAAGTATGTCTAGATACACAGCTGTTGTTGGACCCGATATCAGGTGACGTCGATCTGTCTACAAGGTGACGTCCATCTGTCTACAGACACGTATCCAGGACAACCATAACGGTGTATAAAGAGAGGAGCTGATTTTAAGGACACGGGTATTATATAGAGCTACACGATGATAAATGGGATGGTTTTTTGGTGTCTTACGGCTACCCACTTGACGAGTTTATGTAAGCATCAGTTCGTGTTAGGGTGATATTGCCGCCTTATCATCTGGTGTATGTATGTGTGTTTATTTGTGGAGTAAGCAAAACCAGAGCTGACAGCAGATGATGTTACATCTCCTCTTCGTGTTGTGTGTATCTATATAAAGTCGAAAGATGAGCAAGTCCTGTAAAAATGGCCGCCGATATGAGTGGGGGTCGTCTCGAAACAAATTCTAAGTGGAGAAAAATACAGCTGTGAAATTGCGTGCTGCTAGATTATGACAATGTAATGGTTCTGTTCAAGTACTGTCAGTAGTGTTTGTTAGGATCTGTTTTACTTCTGTCGATAATACCACTAGAATACAGCCTTTTGTTTCGTTATCCCTGATTTTACTACAACGTTTATCTTCACATAGCAGTATGAGATTTTATGGACCATTGCCAGCGTTACAACCATCAACAGCGGTGCGGAGACAATCCACCACTACGCTGATCGATCGGTCCGAGCAGGCGAGTCGCCATGCCATGCCGGGAGCCTTCGGGTGATCTAGTTCCAGCAATATCGCTCACCGCAGGAATAACAAACCTTTGCTCGCAAGACGGCTTCAGTACGTCAAGCACATGTACACACTGAGCGTGTGCTACATCTTACCTGTATATTACAACTAGACGGTACTTTGTACTACTTACGTACGTGTATCGCGGTGCCACTGTTACAAAAAGGTAACTGCTGTATGAGAAAGATACACTGTTTGCTAAGCAGGGTGTGATAACGTGAATGTTAACGTAATGGTTGTTAGTGGTATATACAATGCCAATAAAGCCAGCAGATGAAAAGTTACAAAATATCAACTTCATGTAATGACATGTTATGTGCATGTTACGATTTGCATTTCAAATTACAATTGATTGTTTTGTAGTGAGATTTCTTGTATGATGGCATTGGTAAAGTAAGAATAGTTAACTACATACTACAGCAAACCAGTACAAAATAGGCCACAAAATATACTGCAGTCAGCAACCAAGGTTAAATATACCACAGTCTGCAAACCAGAACAAAATATACCACAGAGTAGGCAACCAAAGACAAAATATACCACAGAGTCAGCAATTCAGGACAAAATATACCACATTGTCAACAACCCAGGACAAATCTACCAAAACGTCAACAAACGAAGAAAAATCTATTGCAGCGTCAACGACTCGCCAACCTACAGTGTTCTTAACGAAAAACAAAGATGAAATACAAATATTGTTGAACTGAGCGACTGTATTCAAATTACAAATGACGAAGATTATGTCGTGTACCTATTGTTATGATTTTTCTTTCAGGCATTCAAGATGACGGGTACGAGTATTTAAACCGCGCCAGTATTTTACCAGGCCTGGGCACGTGTCTATAAATACATACTAAACATCTAAGCTTTATAACTGGGATCAGTCTAGGAATGCGGTATGCCATAACGCTACAACTTACTGAAGTGTTCTCTATAAATAGACTCAACCTATAAACTGTCTTCATCCTCCAATAATTTAACATGGAGTATGTTAAAATCAAGGTCAAGGTTAGGGTATCTAACAAAATGATATGAGAATTCAGTCAATCACTTCACAGCAGACAGGTAACGACCGAACTGTGCCAACAACACGTCTCAATCAGCTCCTGTGAACAAACCCAATTTTACAGCAGTACTTGTGCATAATTTACAATATGCAACAAATGCACATGAAGGCAAGCATGACGTAAACACGAGGACTGGGGAGGTTAACCGACAACACTGTTTACATCAGGTCTCAGATGTCTTGTTCACACCTGTGTCTGTGTTAATAGGTCCTTATATAAGTGTCCACATACTACATGTACCAGGCAGTGGGATGCAATAGACCCACCCACTCCTTGTCCATCGGGGTTATCTCTGCTGGGAAAGGGTAATATTGACCAATGTTTGTTCTTTTTTTCTGAATGGTTTTAATTTCTGAAGTCTAGCCATGGTGCATCACTATGGTTACTGGGTGGCTATGTTAAGTAATCAAAACTTCAATGACTTATGTCACGTGGTGTCAGACACTCTAAGGTACGCCTTACAGGTAAAACCTACGGTAATGTAACTGATAAGTATAAGGCTAACCGCTGAGGACGCCCTGTTCAACCCATAAATAATGTTTACTTGGGTATATATTTCTAAACACAAGACATCTTACAAAAGACATTGGTGATAGCTATCATACATACAATACGCAGTAGGACAGGCAGATTTTAGATAATACACAGTTTCACATGTCATGTATTTCACAAGGTCGCCAAATCACCAGACCGTGCAGATGATGTTTTTGTCAAATGCTTTTCACATTTAATTTATCAAAAGACACGCGATCTGTATGGAAAACACGCTGTATTTCAGGGTAAACTTTGTAGGTTGTCGATTGAAACCTACTCTGCACCTGTGTGGGCACAAAAAACGAATGGGAATAAAATTCAGTTTGTCGCAAGTTTCAGTGTGATCAACTGGCAGCATACCTTTACTGCACACATCAATATCCAAGCATGTCACACATTGCAATGTAGTTGTGGAGGTATTGAACTGCATTTAAACTGTTTGTATATTGATCCTCCGACAGCCATGTCACAGCCGTCCGTCCCGACTGACACCAGTGTATCACCTAAGGACGAGGAGTATGTTTAACGAAATCCCCACAGACTTAGACCTTAGGTCTAACAGGGTCTGCCATGCCGATACTCCTTAGACTTTTACTTGGCTCTGTGGCATCATCTCCTAGACTTTCACCTAACTGTTTGGCGTCATTTGTTTTAAGTCTAACTCAATGTTGTTCCCTAGGCTTACATGTACCTCTGTGGTGTCCTAACACTAACTTTGCAGTGGCTTCTTAACTTAAATCTAACTCTGTAGTGTCTTCTAAACCTAAAACCAACTATGTGACGGCTCCCAGACTTAAATCGTATCTTGCAGTGTCCTCTAGACATAAAACTAACTTTGCAGTGGCTTCTTAACTTAAATCTAACTCTGTAGTGTCTTCTAAACCTAAAACCAACTCTGTGACGTCTCCCAGACTGAAATCTTATCTTGCAGTGTCCTCTAGACATAAACCTAACTTTTCCATATCTTCTTACAAAGTATAAATGTGTGGATTCCTTTAGACATCAATCTGTCTGTGTTGTGTCATCTACACTTTGATTTAACTCTGCAATGTCCCGTTGACTTACACCTAGATATATGTTACTCCTTTGACTTAAACCTTGCTATGGACTGCCCCCTTAACTTACAGGTAACTTCGTCGTCTGCCATGTCGAAGTCCCCCTGAACTGCGATATAGTTACAGTTTGTCGTGACGAAATCTCCAAAAGTAAACCCTAACTATGTGGTCTACCAATGCTAATTCCTCTCAGCTTAAATATTACCTCAACAGTCTCTCATTATGACGTGTTCTAAACTTAAATACAGCCTTACATATATCATATATTTTAGGTGATTCTTTTTTTTTACGATGAAATGATATGTTACATGTGTTTTAATAGTGTCTCGTAGGTCAGTATTTGGCGGAATATTCATTCCTGTTAATGGTTTTTATATTGTATTTGTTTTACTGTGAATTAATATGTGACACTTTAATAAAATAATTGTATTACTATTATTATATTATATATATATTACTTAAAACTGGCACATAGTAGCCCAATCGCTCGTGGACCGTCTTTATATGACCTGTGATGAGGAGGCAACACTCTGAACAATCAAGCAGTTAAAATTTACTCATATTTCTCACATCTTCTTAAGACTTTAAATCGCATTTCAAATTTGCAAACATTCTCTCAGCAATCCTTGATATTCCCAATATAACAATAATAAATAAGTTTTGTTCCCTCATCAGCAGCCAAGTTTTACAACCGGGGCCAACTACCGCAATAGTTATTGTCTGAATTTTAAAAAAAAAGTGGGTCAAATCAGGAAAAAAGCATGCAGGTCTTTTAAATTATATTTCCTTAAATATGTTAAGAGGTTTAAAAAATGTCTATAACTGATTAATAACCTTGTTTAAGATTAAGGAAATATTTGATCTGTTTTCGAATTATTTTCCTGATTAGACCTTAATGCGTGATTTATTTTACAAGACTATCGTCTCTATAGTAACGCGGAGGAATGGCTTTTACCACAAACGTTCCACGTGAGGTTTTAATTGTGTTTCAATAAAATCTCAGTTTAAAAAGATTTAATTCTGTCGCCTTTAAAACATACAGCATGCAAGGCAACATGAAAATAATCTCGATTCATCAGTACCATGGGGTAAAGATTTCAGATAGATACCTGCCAGCTGTGTCATTTTGTGGCAAATTCTGTGTTGCGTACTTACATGTAATTTATGTGATGTCATCTAAAATCATTGCGGCTGTCGAAGTCACCCGATAGAGACAGTGACATAATTTACACCAGTTATACAATCAGTGGTGATGCGGAATCGCAACCTGTATTATAGACTTCTATGATCAAATGTTGTGTTAGTTTGAATCCATAAACAAATTAATCACTTGTATCGGTTAGGGTGTCTTAGTGTTCAAATTTTGAAACTGATCAGCATTAAGATGGAACATTTTGTTGCGACATGATATATTTCGGTGAAGTTAATGCTAACGAAATACAGCTTCATGTTGATGTACAAATGTAGATACGATGGAATTTCATTGTACTGGACAATCTGATGTTCAATTAATGGTTCATGATAATTTTCTTGATTCAACGAGTCAATTTAGGTTAATGTATGAAATAAAAGATCCGGAAGGAGATTTAACTGACTATTTAAAAATTTAAGATTAAAGAAGTTCTACTTTGCATAGTGATAAGTCATGAATAATTAATAAAACTTTACAGCAAAGCATACAGCTTTACATTAACTTTGATTAAGTTTTACACAAAGTAATAGAGCTTTACAGAAAGCAAACAGATGTACAGAAAATAATAGTACAGCCATACAATCAATAATATGTTTTACACTCAAATTATCTTTAAAAAATACATCTTTACACTAAATAATGAAACAGCTTTACAATAAACACAACTTTACACTAATAAGTACAGCTATACACTGAATAACAAGTTTTACACAAAATAATACAACATAACACTTAATTAATAATACAAATTACATTGTAGTGGTTTGCTCTATATGTCGGAAGATCAAAGACCAACACATGTTTCATCATACTAACGACAAGGGTAACAACGTCAAATGGAAGTTTAAAAGTCACACCGCGATAATTTAACACGCAAACATCAATTAATTTGCAGTAAATTAATCTGTTCCCAAATAGCGAATCTAAGATAACGCAATATCAACACGGCAATTCAATTACAGTGTTGATGCAGTTAAACCGGCTCCAGTCATAATGGCACAGACACTTGCTAACAAATGACTGCAAAAATCTTCCCCTTATTGATTGATCTAACCGATATTACCTCATAATGGCACGGAGCTCTCGTGTTCCCTGGGGAACACATCTAGACATTCCCGCCTTCTAATTATTCACAATTCCTTATAAGATGTGCTATTTTGGCTGCTAAAAAGCCGACGAAATTCTCCTCAAATTAAATATTCCAATGAATTTACGGCCCTTCAATAGTCTGAATAAAATTAGGTATAAATTATTAACAATTCCGACTTGTCAAAAGATATTGTGATGTCGAGACTATTAAAAATTGATAACAACAGATGAAAGATTTTTGACAAATATTTATGTGTGTACTTTAGTTTTATATCAATAGAATATTCAATCGATATTGTTGTGTTCTTTTTTTGCCGTTTCGTTGTTGTATGGAATGGTTTTAGCACTCAAATTTATGTATATATACATTTATGCAAAAGTCTAGAATAAAAAAAAAATGAATTCAACTTGAAAAATGTAGCAAATTATATCAAAATTCATGTTCCGTTTTTTTAATATGAAACATTGTTTTTTTCTTTTTTTTTCTACCTTTTCATTCCATTCTGAAACTAACGTTCTCCAACGTTTTCTGAGGTATACAATTGCAACGTATACGTATATATTACACGAAGTCCATACAGGTTGCTTATAATGTTAATTGGCCAAAGGTAAAAAAAAAGTCATCGATACTGCAATTAGAATCCCAGCTCTTTTAAAACCAGCATCATTCACAGACTGGCATTTTTATTAATGGTATACATGTATGCATTGGACTATTAATTCGATATAGCCGTTTGCTCGAACAGCATTCATAAGCAGACTATTCATAAATGGAAAGTCGTTCTTTTGAAACTGGAAACACGGATGATGTTTCAGTAATATTAAAGAAAGCCAAATAAAACAACAACAGGAGAACTATACTCTAAATCCGGGGTGATATTCCAGAAGTAAAGAAGAACGAGGAGACGGACAAAGAGACAGCGGCCGACGGGAAGATCTATGTATCTTTGTACAAGTATGTGTGTTATTGAGGTAGGACAGCGAGAAATGTAGGTCAGCGTGCCATCAATAAAGAAAATTAGTAATTACGAGTGTCAAAGGGAAGACGGTGCCAATGATGATAGAAATTAAATGACACGGAACCATATATTTGATAGATGTCAGGAGACCGCAGAACAGCTTTCGCATCATGTTGTTAATTGAAATCGAGCTACCTATTGAAACACAATCATTTAGCTGCGATGTTTTTTGTTAGAATTCACGACGGACGAGAAAGACAGATATGTCGATAATATATCGATAGGTTATCGATTCCTACTTACATTCAGCATTTACTTGGAGATATGTTGACACTTATTTTGTCTATCAACTACACATCTCGGTACATATCTTGAATTAAATTGAACTTACAGCCGCCCTGCATTAGAAAGTATGAATGGCGCAGTGGTACATGTAATAACACTCGTCTATCACTAAGACGGCTGGGTTAGACTATCCGATCAGAAATACTAACAACAATAAACCTTTGTTTTTGAAAGATATCAAACGAATGGTTAATTAAGTGGCAAGCCAAATCTAGAACTGTATTTGATATTGAATCAACTGCAACTTTTCCGCGATATGAGCCTCTTGATTAAATCCTTTTAAACGGTGGCAGCCAGCTTGCAAAGTACTTTGTATTTTCAATACTATGCAAGGATTTGTTAATTTGTAGTGTGGTAATTTGCCGAATGATGTTATTTGGATTAAAAATGCAACAAAGCTGAATTGAATTTATAATTATAAATTTGTTTTAACAGAATTGTATTAAAACTTAGATGTATTTATTACATAATATCATTGCAGAGAATTAATTAAAACCTTATATCAATTCCTCTACCAAATTCATTAATAACTCGTTCAAAAGATGTTTTTAATAAAATGAAGTTTATCTTGATGTTTCATTCGCCCTGAAAAAGAAATATTCCCCATGAAATATAACTGATGTACGTCCTGTAACTATAACAGACTGGATATAGACTGTCGAGTCCAAAGTGTGCGGTAGCAAGGCACATCAAAAAAACCTACATAACACATACCGAACAGCAGTGAAGGTCAGTTTCGTTAGCTATAAATCGTGTCGGCGAGCATGTTTGATAAACCATTAAGGTCCAGTCAACATCACTACTGTACATGACCAACCCAGGGATTAGTGATGGCGAATCGATACAGGACATGCGAGCACTGTAGGCTTCCTACAGTGGTTTTGCATCTTGTTTCGAACTCTTCTGTCTTGAAGGTAGATTTTTAAAAACTGAACTGACGTTCAAAGTGTTATTTAGTTTTAGTTTGTAAGCTTTGACTAGAATCTATGACATTTTCAAACAAATACCATCATGCGAATTTTGAAAATGTATAAAAGTTGTCATTATCAATTTAAGCGGTTACCTTTTGGTATCCCCCCCCCCCCCCGCCCCTATAAATTGAAAATTGTAATTACATCGAATTGTTATACTGATCCTACGTTACTTGACCCCTACACCTACATCACATGATAAGCCTAGCAAACGTGGCACACACGTGCCTGAGGTGTGGTACATTTTGCGATGTGTGATCCAGTGTCACCGTTTTCTGATGCTGTTCTACCATTGAATCTAGACCAATGCACACTTAATTGTTAATGCTGAACTATGAGTGTTTTTTTTGTTTTTTTTTTGTTATTAAATACGGATGTTTGGTGACCCAGTTTCCAATTCAATAAACACGCGCCGTACACAATAAACGCGTGCCGTACACCATAACCACCAATAAGCACGCGCCGTACACAATAAACACGTGCTGAATACAAAGCGTGTCATCAGCAGTCGTATGTCAATATATAGCAGTACGTGATTAAAACGACACGAAAAGCAATCACAGGTAAATAAATTGAACATTCAAAAAAAGAATCTTTGCGCTGACACACGTTGCTGTTATTGACAAGTTATCCAAGACCGTTGAATTTAGTTAATTACATACAATGTACATTGAAATAAAAATTCACGTGCACCTGTTCTTTCATTTCTACCTTTCTTTCACTACAATAGAAGCACATTATCGACAATCTTGTCGCATCGGAATAGCCATTTTAAAGAAAAAAAAGACATAAAAATTGAATTTCAAAATGTACTTGTTTCCGATATGTGAAAAGCATCTGTCGAAATATTTCCTGTCACAGCGTCTTTTATTAGAATTAAACATATTGTAATTATGTCATATTGTCGACTTGCTGTCTAAATGTCGAAATCTTTGTGCCGCTACGTACCTGGTACATCATTGGTTTTCCCCCTGAAATGGCACGTGTTATCGACATATGGCAATACAATTGTGATACAAGATACATTCTTTGTATTATTGATATACCACATTTCCATTTCACAAAATACTGAACGTTAAGCAGGGAATAACCATTCCGGCATTGGGACTGAACCCGTTGTCTTCCTCACTTGGGCGAAGGTACTGCCGAGTGATACGATATATATATATATATAGGGAAAAAAAGGGTTGGCAGGAAATAGACAAAGAAAAAGAAGCACCGACTTAGTGATAATGAACTTGTTCACACACGTATCGTAATTGCTTTGCAAAAAGACAATATGTTAAAATGACAACGCCGTTCTTGTACTAACTATAACTACAAATGTAATAGTCCTTTTTATACAAGATGTCTCCTTGATAATATCTTAGTTTGGGAAAAAACAGCTGATGTACTCTTTACAACTTTGATTTCTTGCAATATTAATAATATCTTGTCTTGAAGGAATATTGACGTTTTCGAGGAGATTCTATTTATGCAACCTGATCTACTGAATTCATTTGCGGAGTCACCCTAAACTTTAAAAAAATCTCCAAAAATAACTGTACGTGAGGCAAACCTATCAGAGGAGTGTGTCACGTCACGTTTTATAGTAGTAACAGCTATATGTTGACACCTTTTCATTACTGTGATCTCAATTCCCCGAAGAAATTCGCAGAGACGACACAATGATCGTAAATACGTTTATCACTTTATATAGTTAGCGACTTGCGTAGCAGCACTCCCTAGAGCGCATTTCTCGTTCTATTTTCAGACGTAGAATCCAAAACAGATATGATCCGTCTTTTAATTCATGCCCTATTTATAACTTTGAATGAGTTAACGTTTTTATTGTTGATAACATTCTCATTTACTGGTTCCATTAAATTGAAATTATCATCTCCCTGTCAGTAAACAGCCTATTTTGTATACTTTTCCTCAGTTGCTTCTGCTTTTCCCCTTCGATTGCATCTCTTAATTACACAGACTGCGAATATAATGAGGAAATAATTTATGTTTTGACATTTGATTCAAACGAATTCTGTTTTTCTCAGTGTAAATCAGAACGGACTGTGATCAAAACATGCTCTTCTGCTCCTTATTGCACTGATACAGTATTATAATGTACCAACACGTGGTCTTTGCGACAAATACGATAAACATTTATACTGCTTAAAAAATCAATAATATTGATAATTCAAAAACGATTTTTATTCTGAGTTGGAGTGAAAGGATCGTTATAACGATATACTTCGTTGTGGAAGCTCTCGTAGAAGAAATATTTTCTTTATATTTTTTCCACTGCGGCCTGCTAGTTATCTCATCACTGCGTCGCCAGCGAGCTAAACAGCCGTGTCACATGTCCATATTAGGTCATAATGCCTTTCAAGATGTCTGTTTGTAAGTTACAGATCATATGAAGAGAAGCATTTTATACGAAGGTCAACCAGAACGCATTACTTCTGTCTTGATGGCTGGGTGCGCCTTGTCACATGAAAAACGTGTTAGCGTTCGGTCGTGTCATCTGGAATGCCGTCAAATCTCACGGGACTACAAGTGGAACATTCGTCATACAAAATAACCGAAAGTAAACATACACAGCTTTCCTATACTCTTACAATTCTTAATAAAGAAATGGACTCATTTTATTTCTAGCGCATGAAGTGTGTGTCTACTGCCTCGTACCTATGTTTTGTGATTTGTTTTATCAAACCAGCCTGCACGGATTTCGATATGAGAATGCGAAAAAAATGAATATAAATGTGACACCATTTCTCCATGTTTCTCGGGAGTTTTGAATTCGTGGTTGCATAAACTTAAAATAAAAGAAGAATGTCTTACAGTTTGTAAGAAATAAGATCGTTGCCACTGTATACCAGGAACATCACAGAACGTATCACGAAAAGGGCATTATGTTATGGCATTATGTTATCGTAATGAAGAGCTTAAGGGTCTCATAAAAGTCACTATGTACGAGCGAGCTTACACTTTTACCGTTATGTAAGGTATTACTTTAAAAGAAATATTTCGATACTTGAATTGTGTGATACAGTGTACAGTATTTCAATGTGATAAAAAATGTTTGTTTAAATTTTTTTTTTGGGGGGGGGGGCGGAATAAATAAAAAT
>JAUMHH010206196.1:0-28302 GCA_032359455.1 Chlamys rubida
CGATGATAATGTTTCTTGTACGAGTTAGGCCTACTGCGTTGTGTTTTCTAGAGTGTAATCGCGTTGACAACCGCTTGATTTAAATCATTGTGATATGTAATATATTTTATCGTACATTATATTGTAAGATAGATTTTTTCTTTTCGAATGCAAAATAACCTGAAATGACAAAATGATATATAGGATCTTACATGAGTCTCCATTTCGTATGAGATTTATGAAACGAGTCTAAGAATTTTTCAATTTAGCGAGCTTTTGGCGAATGAAAAATTCGTGACGAGTTTCATAAATTTCATTTGAAATGAAAACGAGTGTAAGATCCTTTTTATCACATAATCAAGATTTGTCGCATTACTTCTTGTAAGACGTCAATTTTCATGCAACCTTGAAATTTAAAAAGAAGACAATTTGACTCCAGTGAGTAAGTCTGTGACGTCATGTTCTTGTCATAGGTGTGACGTAATAATTGAAACAATTGAAACTTACAACCAATCACAGGGCTGATAGGTTATATAACATGGGTTAATACGCAAACAAAAAAGACATGGGTATATTCACTGGATAACACAGTACAGTATGTGATAAAACTGACTTCGGATATCAGCATGTCTTAGTAAGTAATGTATGTAAATAAAGTTCGCTGTACTTTTCTTTCTTAAAAATGAATGAGAAAATGTAAATAAAATGAGTAATTTGTTTCAACAGAAGACAACTGTTTATCATTAAGAGAAATCAGTTTTGATATATCTTAAAAAGCTTTTGATTAATGTTAGCCCATCATATTTATTTCATATAATTCTCATTGTGATATGTTTTCCGAGTGTTCTCATTATTTTTTTCAAAAAGTAAATCAATTTCGAATATCAACGGACTTGATAAACAGTGATTTAATAAATTATTTGTACCTTCATTCATGGTCGGAACAAACAAAACAATATCAGACGCACATATATATAATATTATAGCGAGGCTTTTGCATTTCTTTTAGATTAATAAGAATGCAAAATTTAGCATGATAAATGTTCCCGAAAAAATCAAGATGATTATGTTAAATGCCAATTATCTAAAAGTTATCAGTATCTCAAAACCATTTCTGTAGTCGGTATAAGAATCTATACGTTCATAGACCAATATCCAAACGTTTCTCGCAACGTGATAATCTATCAACTTCATTTCCTTAAACAGGTTTGATCACAGTCTTTATCTTGATTCATTACATTGTAAGACTTTTTTCTCAAAAGCTTAGTACTTTAAACATGAACAGTAAATAGACCACATTATTCATATTTTCTACATTCCATTTTGATGTGTTTTAAAGATATTAACTTTAAAAATACTAAGAATAAAATACTAAGAATAAAATACTTAGAACCTTTTTGCTTTATGTCATTTCAGAACGTCCATCCGAATGCTTTGTAAGGCATTTGTCGAAGGTGCTCGCCCCCCAAAAACGGTACAAGAAGTTTGCTGAATATATGGGTCTTGAAAAGTATAAAATGGAGCTTCTAACCGAAGAACATGAACACAGGAGTTTAAATGCCGAAGATATGTCATTTGGGTATACCGATATGTCACTTCAGTGTAAGCAAAGGCTCACCCATAGCGATATATACACTGCTCTTAGAAAGCTAGGGCTTCACACAGAGCTAGAAAGTATTTTGGAAAAACGGCAGAGATGTCGGATATAAATAGGCTATCACTGTGTTTAATGACAAACTCCCGCATATAATTCGACGGTAGAGATAAAATTCACTATAATATAATTTAGTGTTTCATCAATTACCAATCAAAGTTAACGTGGGAACCCTTTAAGTGTCCAACATGTCTCATATAAAAGAACTGCATGTGTTTTATACCAGCAAATTGTCAATGAGGCAAATTATATTTTGGAAAAAAATATTTGCAATTATATCGGTTTATTTTGTATCCGCTCTCATCGTATTTTAAATATATTTACCTGTTTTGCAACTGTGGTATTCCCATCTGAATATTATTTTGTAATGTAATCATGATTTTGCTCTTTGATTGACAAGCTTGTGTTTTGGTGTATGAATATAACACATTTAAACTTGATTTGCAATTTTATATAATTTTGTTAACATCACCAAAATTGGTTACTAAAATCTACGCATAGAAATGCATACACGATTAAATTTCTCTCTTGCCGATTTGCTAAGTTACTATCTTTATAGGTTTCAGTGATATTGCAATTCATTCCTCGTAAACTAATGATAGTATCATATATTTTGTTTACACTGCTGTTTCCAAATGCGTAAAGTTGGCATCATATCTTGCTACTAATAGACGATTAAATGTGCAAAACCTCTAACACTTAATTTGTGTCCAAATATGTAAATTTTCAAAACATACCAACGGTGTAAAAGCTAACACGAAAAGCTGCAATACAGTTGTGTGTTGTCAAATGTGCAAAGGCTAACAGGATATGTTTCTGGTAAATTGTGAAAATATTCTGACAATATCAAGATCTATTAACGTAATCAGATGTTATTAATGTACAAAACAAACGAAGCATATGCAAAATTCATCAGTATATATTCCGATTTATTGATATCGCAAACTAGCTAGCACTACTCATTACAGGTAAACAAAGAATATCGGTATGGAAAACATAGTACGATAGTTATATTTGTTTCTAAATGTGGAAAGAACTAGCAAGATAATTTGCAAAAACATAAAACTAAAATGTTGCTAAGTGTGCAAACGCTCAATGTATTAGCAGTTAGCAGGTGTTAAATAGCATCCAAAAAATAGTATGATATATTATTGATAGACAAATATTACTCTATGAAAGAGAGACATGATATATGACAGGTAGAATTTTGTTGCTAAATGTGCAACACCTAGCATATTGGGGGTTTTAATTGATCAAAATTACGTGAGTTTAAGTTGCTAAAATGCCAAACTAACCATGATGAATAAACTGTAATTGATGATACTGAATATTCATATCTGACGCTAAATAGCACAGGTGAATAGTTTTATTAACCGGTAAAACAATGTTACTTAAAGTGTAGAAAGCTTGTCCGATATATCACTGGTTATTACATGCTACTCTATGTAAATAAATTAGCATGCTATTTAACTGGCTAATGTATAATGTCAAATGACAAAAAGGTAGCACGCTATATAACTTAACGTATGTTTCCGAATGTGTTTAAACTTATTAAACAATATATAACCTGACGAAACATGCTTCCAAATGAATGGTAATCGAATGTTGCCAAAATTTGCAAAAAGCTAGCACGAGATGTAACTGGTAAGCGTAAGTTGCAAAATGTGCAAAAGCTGGCACGATATATAAATGGTAAGCATATGTTGCTAAATGTGCAAAGCAAGCTCGATATATAACCGGAAAGCTTTAGTTGCCAAATGTGCAAAAGCAAGCAAGCACGACATGTAACTGGTAAGTAAATGTTGCTCAACGTGCAAAAACGATATATAACTGGTAATATAGGTGCGAAATGTGCAAAAGCAAGTACGTAATATAACTGGAAAGTATATGTTACCACAGATGTTAAAGCCAGCAGGATATAAAACTGGTAATCGTATGTTGCCTAATGTGCAAATACAAGCAGTATATATAACTGGTAAGCGTGTGTTGCCAAATGAGTAAAAGCAAACACGAGATATAAATGAACGCTTTTGTTGTCAAATGTGTATAAGCAAGCACGATATAAACATTTGTAACTGGTAATCGCATGTTGTCAAATGTGCAAAAAGGAAGCATGATGCTTAGATGGTAAACGAATGTTGCCAGGTGTGCAAAAAGCTAGCACTATACATAACTGGAAAGCGAATGTTTTAAAATGTGCAAAAGGCTAGCACGATATATAAATGGTAATCGCATGTTGCCAAATGTGCAAAAGCTGGCACGAAACATAACTGGTAATCGTAGGTTGCCATATGTGCAAAAGGTAGCACGATATGTAACTGGTAAGCGAATTGTGCCAAATGTGCAAATACAAGCCCGATATATAAATGGTAATAGTACGTTGCCAAATGTGCTAAGAGCTAGCACGATATGTAACCGGTAATCATATGTTGCCAAAAGTGCAAAAGCTAGCGCGATATTTAGCTGGTAATCTATGTTGCAAAATTTGCAAAAAGGATGCACGATATGTAACTGGTAAGCGAATACTGCCAAATGTGCAAATACAAGCCCGATATTAAAATGGTAATCGTACGTTGCCAAATGTGCAAAAGCTGGCACGAAACATAACTGGTAATCGTATGTTGCCAAAAGTGCAAAAGCTAGCACGATATGTAGCTGGTAATCTTTGTTGCAAAATTTGCAAAAAGCTGGCACGAAACATAACTGGTAATCGTATGTTGCCAAATGTGCAAAACGCTAGCACGATATATGGCTGGTAATCTATGTTGCAAAATTTGCAAAAAGCTAGCATAATATATAACTGGTAATCATGTGTTGCGGAGTGTGGAAAAAGCTAGCGTCATATAAACCTGGTAAGCGTATATTACTAAATGTGCTAGAGTAAGCAAGCTATTTTACTGGAAAGCGTACGTTCCAAAATGAGCAAAAGCAAACAGGATGTGTTATTAGAAGTAGTATGTTACCAAATGTGCAAAAGCTAGCACGATATATAAATGGTAATCGTTTGTTGCAAAAGTAAATATAACTTGTAAGCTAATGTTGCAAATCTTGCAAAAACACGATATATTGCTGGTAGGCGTTTGTTGCGAAATGTGCAAACAGCAAGCACGCCATGTAACTGGTAATCGTATGTTGTCAAATATGCAAAAAGCTAGCACGATATATAACTGGAAAGCGAATGTTGCATTATCAGCAAATAGCTAGCACGATAAATAATTGGTAATCGTAGGTTACAAAAAAGTGCAAACGTTAGCACGATATATAAATGGTAATCGTATGTTGGCAAAAGTGCCAAAGCAAGCATGATATGTAACTGGTAAGTGTATGTTGCCAAAGTGCAAAAAGCTAGCACAATATATAACTGATTAGCGAATGGTGCGAATTGAGCAAAAAAACACGATAAATTACTGGTAATCGTATGTTGCCAAACGCGCAAAAAGCTAGCCTTATATATAGCTGGTAGGCGTTTGTTGCAAAATGCGCAAATAGCAAACACACTTTGTAACTGGTAAGCGTATGTTGTCAAATGTGCAAAGAGCAAGCGTGATATTTAACTGGTAAGCGTTGGTTCCAATATCTTCAAAAGCAAGCACGATACATGTCTGTATCTGTTTAGCGTATGTTGACAAATAAAAAATATAAAAGCAAGCAGGATATTTATCTAGTAAGCGTTAGTTATTAAACGAACCATATCATTTGGTGATGACGATGTGTTCCCTATTAAGTGTTAATTGTTTAATAGCTTCATGATTGTTATACATTTTATTGTATGGCATATCAATACGATTTCATTAATCTAATAGTGCCTATGTTTGTCCTGATGATAAGATTTCGTTCCGTATATGTGCTGCCTATGTCTTGAGTGTAACTCTGTATAAGTTGAATCGGACATTTGTTTTAAAACGGTTTCAAGTTATACTAGCTGATGTGTCGTTGTTGAAAATCCTTTATTTTTTTGGCGTTTGATATAAAATTATAATAAATCGCAACCTCGCATAGGTCGAGAATATTTATTGCTGATGAATATGTGTTTAAGATGAATTTGATTTTCAACATGACAAGCTAACATAACACACAGCGAACTTTGTGTTGACTAGTACGCTCCGACATAGAACTGTACAATGATAAAATTTAATGGGAAAACTGATCATCACGAGGACTGTAGTAAATTGAAGAAGTCCGATAACAAAGGATAGGGTCATTTTATCAAATCGCTTGTTGAAGAAGAAAGTCTCTCTGATCAAGTATGCTGTGTTATATCGTGCTTGATTTCTGCACATTTGATAACGCCTGTTAACCGGTAACGCCTGTTAACCGGTAACGCCTGTTAACAGGTAACGCCTGTTAACCGGTAACGCCTGTTAACCGGTAACGCCTGTTAACCGGTAACGCCTGTAAACCGGTAACGCCTGTAAACCGGAAATGCATGTCGCTAGACTTATGCTCTTGTATATTAAGCTACATTACTTTACCTGGGTTATATGGTGCCAGCGAATTTTTCAATAACACTTCACCATATCAGAGATATAAATAAATGTTAGAAATGAGAGAAGGTATAACTTTAGATAATGGAAACTCTGAAAACATCGATTTTTATATACTTATTGTGTGACCTCGCAAAACGCGTGCCGCTCCCGATATCTTAATAACACTTACAGGTGCACAATTTTGCACATTAAAAACCGACCAGAAAGCTTATTTTATTTTCTACAAATAAAATGACACTGGTTCCATTACTTATGTTACATGTATACGAGTAACGCGAGGTAACACAGTGATCTACTTCTAAGTTAACGTTTCCTAGATTGTAACGCTACAGTATCTATTGTTCTTTGTTATTCTATGATATTTCATTAGCAGGTACCTGAGTTGGAAAAATAGCTTTAGCGTATAGTTATTCACTGCATATATTGCATTTACAAACTTTTTCCATAACTGTAAAATGAAACAAAAATACCATAATCTGGTTGCCTTGTAAAGAAATAGCCCATGCATGTAAGGGAAAATAATATGCCTGCTTTATTTCACTGCATGATCGTAAGAGGCGAATAATGTGGGAACAATTGCGGAATCGGGGTTGTTCTTCTGTGTTGTTACGAAGGGGACATGGGACAGACCAAAATTGATCTGCTGCCTCATTGTAACACTTGGAATCTTTTCGGTTTCCTATCTCACCGGCCTTCTTTACCTCCTTTTTGTCTCTTTACGGCGGTGTTTCCCTAAGCACCCGTCCTCGAATGACCCTGGCTGTTCGAGGACGTTAATCTTGAGGCAAACAAAGAAATGGTGCACAAAGAATATATACACCTTTCAGATGGTGCTTGAGCTAGTTAGGATTTAGTGAGAAAAACTACCAATTCTGTATCATTTCTCTGTTTAGGATGGAGGCTATATCCAAACCTTCTTGCGAACTGTATCGGCGATAATCAGATAAACTGCGATAACATATTCAGACGTGTATGCATTTCTACATGGAGTAGTGTAACCCTTTACTTAACTAAAGTTCATATATGTTTTGTCCCTTATATTTCAACAGGTTCTGATATTTGTCTACTTGAATAATTGTTCGATACACTTAATTACAATCAAAGATTAAAATAAAAGAAAAATAGACAATAAAAAGAATACATTTTTGAAATATTGAACGATGTAATATCTTAGTGATTTGATCGATTCTGTTCCGAATTTAGGTGTTGGTTAAGTCCAAAGTCATTATATCAAACATAATGGCAAATTATAAGATTTATTCTAAAAGAATAAATTGCTTTCCTTTTTACCGCAGTGATGAATATCTTTATAATGACAGAAAAAAACATGTGAAAATAATTATCTTTCACCATTTTTTTTATCAGGAAAATAAAATAAATCATGCATGACTAACAATCCATTCAGGTAATGTCGAATTACTTTTAGTGAGAAATGCGACCGATTTCAACTGTTGTGTGCGTTCTCTGGTATGAAAAATACAACTACAAATGTTTTTAACACATAAATCGGCGATAATCAGATAAAATTGCCCGAAATTATTCAGACGTGTATGCATTTTAGCATTCAAAAGTGTATCCATTTAATTTACTTGAGTTAAGTAAATCAAGCTTATCAATTTATCATTAGTTTTGCACAAAATGCAAAAGAATATACATATGCATGGTCCTTGATAAAAAGGAGAATTGCATGAAGTTGTATTAACTTAACCTAGAGAACAACACAGTGCGGATTAACATTGTCACATTATTGTTTCAATTGGTTTATTTTTCCTGTTAGTAAGTCTTGTTCATACTTATTGAGAAAATCTTACTTTACATTTTATATGTAATATTTGATGTTTTGTTCCTAATTTTTCAACAGTTTATCATATTGTACATGTCTATTTGAACGCCATAGTTGAACTGGCATTCGCATTAGAAGTAATAGTTGATACAATCGATAACATTACTGCTAAACATATTACATTTTTTCACATAACCCTTTCATTACAACGAGCTGAACCCCAATTTGAGGCTACATTTCAAAACATGTCTCTATAGCATGACAACCTGGAAACAGCATTTACCCTGCTATACCGGGTATGAGTCGAAATGACAAATACATACGGGGCTTATGTTTTAAGATGAAATTAGAGCAAGGAATCCAAGTTTTTTTTATTAAGGCCGGCTTATTTTCTAAGCCGACTTAATTTCGAGATATATCTGACTTCAAGAGATCCAAAGCTTATTTTCAAAGTCGGCCTATTTTCAAATCAGGTTCAATATTGATATTTTAGGGTTTTTGAATAGTTCAGATGTACATGCCTTAAAAACATGTGTATGTTTTTGTAGCCATAGATTCATCATTTTTAATGTACTGAATACACTAAGTATTTGTGCATATCTTATTTCCATACATGGTCAATGTGTCTAGTAACTGATGCTTAAAAAAAATATTACATCGTGTGCTGAACTTTTTCATTGGTGGTTTTAATTTTGATTGAAAATTGTTTAATTTCATTTAATTAATAAATCAATTTCATCTGTGCTCATGTGTTGTTTTGGTTTCGATGTTCAACACCTGCCTATTACCTACCTATAGAATATTGTAAGACGCAGGAGATATTCGCAAAATGTGGTGACCGACAGGATCATAGACCGTAATATTTGCCGCCCAAATAACGTTTTTATTATACTGTTATTAAAACAAGTGATCTTAATAAATTAGCGTACTTCTTTTCTGCAAATAACGATTCATTCAATTTAGTAACTGTGAGGTGATCTTTCTTTCTCCAACACCTACTATAGCGTTTCCTCACTTCCGATCACTCGATAAATCTGACAAGGAGTTGATAAATTGTTTTGGTTACCAACAAGTGGATAACACCCTAGACGTTACTACGCTGGTCAACTTTCTGATTATGACGTCAAGTAACAATGCTTTGCCACGTCATAGTTCATGGCAATTTTTCCCCTGGTCGAAAGTACGAATAATGTTTCCCAAGAGAGTCATATTGTTTTCTATTTTGTGGGAGAAAAAAGGTCGTCTAACTCGAGATGTTTGAATATCAAGTTTATCAAACTCTCGTTAATATATTTTCAATTTGTAATAGGCCGTTTGTGTTTTTATACAATTTGAAAATGAACTAATTAGAGTTAGATAAGCATGAAAACCAACCATCGGTCAATAGGGAACCTTTATTTAACATCCAAGTTAAGCACTTGGTCGCTAAAAACAATAAGAGGTCATACATACCTGTCTGTTTACAGTTTTAGAATGTTAGTTTGGTATAAGTTATTTCGATTTTACGGCAATATGTGCACATGTTAGATTATGATCGCCAGGCATTAGAGCACGAAGACATCAGTGCAATCAAGGAGAGTCCCTTATGCTACAAATAATACTGTTGAAATAGAAACCCGAGTAAGCATGTTTAAAGTGAAAAGCAATCACCCGTACAGTACATTCAAACTATTTATATTACAGAAAATCGTATTGGACAATAAAGATTAAAAGGATAATGAAGAGTAAACATAAAACATGTACCAAACTATGACTGATATGTAGACCGTCACGATACAAATGTGGATGTTAAACCGCTTCAGTGACACGTGATTTAATGTGATACAGATACGTTTTAATGATTGAGGTGATCATTCATGACAGCAACTATTTGTCAAAAATCATGCTTTTAATTTGAGGAAGACTGAAGAATCACTTGGATTGACATTTACCATAGCCATTCACACTTCACTGTCAAGAATACTTATCACTCGCTACTGACGGCTTATGAAGCTTTCTGAATTCTGCTTTCAATTGTTGACATCCCAAATTTGGGCACAAATATTATTTACAATGTGGAGAAATATTAACAATTAATGTCAGGTTGTAACCTCTTCTATGTAATCCGTGTTAACTCACATATATTGACCGTTTAAAACATTTTATTTAAATAGAAAAGAGCTGTCCTTGAAAAAACAAGAATATCTTAAACTTCATTCGTTTTCTGCACGACAATTATGGCACAAAATCCTCCAACTTATATTAATCTCTCGTTTTAGCCCTTTCACGTTCGAATAATTTCAACGCTATCTTTAGACAAATGAGACAGTTTTTATATAACTTTGGTAATTTGTTATTTGGGAGTAGTAGCATTCCAGCTGTCAGGAGAATTTTGAGTACATCGTGTAGCGCAAAATATAACTCTTTTTCCGGGAAAGTGGAAAGCTCCATGTGGGAGACCATGAATGTCGCTCCTTTTAACATCTTCGTCCTGTTTTTCTTGAATCTGAGCTACGATTTTATCATTCCGAGCTATAGTATGATACATTTACTGCTGTGGTATTTCATGTTCTGTCATATCAATAATACATTATATCCATCACTGTGCGATCTGCTATAAAACAGAAATCCAGTATTAAACTAAAGTGTAATTTTCTGGTCTTCCAACAAGGTAGACATAGTTACACAAGAGTAGACACAGGTGTCTGTTTATGTGCATTTAATGAGGTACACCATTGTAACTTTTACTGATCAACTATAATCACACATCGTCTACATAAGACCAAAATGGTAGGAGTATAATAGTAATCCATGTCATCGTTGCGTAACCAATGATGTCCCATTCCGTTGTTGTTCTGTAAAAGCGACATGCATGGTCTCCCCCATTGAGCGAAAACACTTTAACAGAAGTGCACGGCCGACTCATATCGTTTGATATCTAATTTCTTCATATACTATATTTCCTATCCGTACAGGTACATAGAGCTCCTACCCAACCTATGTCAAGGTCGTCACTGACACGATCTATGATAATCAAGTTACCTCATGAGTTATCAGGAAGAGATAGCATGACTATTAATTGGTTGGGTTTGGTCGGACGGTCAGTCGATGGACGATTGGTCGACCATACAGTCATGTGTGCGAGTAATTCAACACCGAACTCGGATGAAATAGAAAGAAGACACAATTTAACATATAGCGATACCACATAGTGTTAACATGGGGATGGCAATGTATTTTGTATAGTGTTTATTTGCTGACGACATTATATTGTACCCGTTACTAGTACACATAAGCCAATCCTCTGTCACATGAAAATCCCCGGTATAATTCGGCCACAGGTAAGCAGAACTTAGAGTAAGGGAAATGTAATACAATTGTTAAACAGGTTATAGCGGTCAAGATCGTGTACCTGGTAGGTCATTATTCCTCGAAACCGATATTACCCCTTACAATGTTCCAATTGATAATAGCTGTTTTCAATTTTTATTTGATCTGTGTTTATTCACTTATACATGTGTCTACGATTATAAAATATTTAGTAGTCGACGTGTGGATTATAATTGCTCAGTAAAAGGTACAATGTGGGTACATGAACACATTCACATAAACAGATACCTGTGTCTTCTCATATGAAACTAGATTTACGTTATTGGAGTGTTACTTAGTCGTGTCAAAATAATAGTTTTTTTCTCAAATGTCTCCAAACCCCTATATTTTTCCTTTAAGGAACAGCATAACCTGAATCAGATGAAGTTTGTATTATCACTCAGACTGCAGATCACGTTCTGTCTGACTGATCATACATGGGGATGTTATGATTCACTTATCATTGTATACAGAAGTGCAAAGACGGTAACGACATATATTGATCAGTTATCTGTATCTTTCAAATACGGTATACATTATCTTAGTTTTTTCTATCGATCGATTGTTGCACGGCCGACCCATATCGTTTGATATCTACTTTGTTCATATACGATATTTTATTTACGTTCTGGTACATAAAGTCCTACACAAGTTATGTCAAGGTTGTCAAACACACGATCTATGATAAATTAAGGTTCCACATACACTTGCAAGTCATCATGAATAGGTAGCATGCCTTTAAAAAATGATACAAGCCGTCAACACATATTCTACAGTTTGCAATGTTAAACATGGAATTGTAAATGAGTCGACAGAAAAGACAAAAAAAAAGTGGCGACCTAAGGACACATCTCAACAAAGACAAGGAAAGAAATGTGATGAACTCGCACAAAATCCAGATATAAAAGCAAGTGTGCGTGAAGGAAATGCATTATCTGCACCATATTTGGTCATTCGTTTGGCAGCATGCCAGTCACCTACTACATGTATGTCACGCCAAATACGTTAGAAAAACAGGCGATGACAACGACCGTAAAATATTGCCAGCTTAGAGGGAATGATCAACAGCATAAAACCTTGGTTGGTTGGTTGGTTGGTCAACATTTCTGCGACAGATACACATGTTTTTCACCAATTCATAATTTTAATCATTGAATACTCATAATTATATTAGACATAAGTATAAAGTATATATGAAAATAAATGTATACACTTCAACATGGTGTCATGTTTTAGTTCAGACCTGTTTATTGGTTACGTCAATATTTATCATTTATCATTTGCCTATTTTTACACTGAATGTAATCTATATGCATTTTCTATAACTCATGTTAATATAATGTTCTTGTGTGGTGCGGTTAATTTTACACGATGCTGTGTAATGCTGAATCCTGTGGTAACTGCTATTAGTTTATATCAATACAAGAGAGTACACATAGTGCTATAAATAGGTTTTCTATTCCATTTTTCGACTGACAATTGGCAGTCAACTATTGGTTGAACAGTTGCCAACCAACTCAGCCAGCTACGTGATTTTTTAAATCCCCGTAACAGCGTATGGATTACGTAAGTGATACATGTATGCTGACAAAAATATCTTTGGGTTGTTTGTATGTTAGATATATATATAACGTATGTAGACGGGTGTTTGCATAACTATCAGCTATCTATATCCTTGTCTGCTTTATAATACAGGGGTGTACTTTATTTCCGTAATGGGCCCGCCATTTCCCACCAGATGATATACATACACAACTATTATAAGAGTTAAATATACTTAATTTGAAAATATGAAGAAAAAAACATTTCAAACTTCTAAGAGTTTGTCGAGTGAAGTTACCAGTAGATATCAAACAAAAAGTCCTATACATAGAAATCAGAGGCAACTTTACCTTTCATTTCCTTCAGACTCAGATAAACTGCTGTGCTGTCTATTTTGACGAATTTCTGCAGAAGGTTCAATTTCAATTTCTTGATTATAGACGGATAATATATCACAGCGTTTCTCAATCATATCATACCATGTAGCTCAGAAACTCCGTGGTTGGGTTGGGTTAGGTAAATTGGATCTATGTGTCGGTCGGTTGGTCGGTCAGTCGGTGGATCGATGTGTCGGTAGTACATGTGTACGGAAATGTCAAACCGAACCCTGATGTAATAGAGCGATGACACAATTTAACATGTAGTGTTAACATGTAGATTAAAACGCATTGCGTATTGTGTTTATTTGATGACGTGGTGCTACTATGCCCGTGACTAACACACATTAGTTAGGCCTTTGTCACATGGAAATCATCTGTATAATTCGGTCACAGGTAAAAGGAAATTGAAGTAAGGAACTGCAATACGACTGTTAACGGGATATAGCGGTCCAAATCGTGTACCAGATTATTCATTGTTCCTTGAAACCAAGTTTACCTCTTGCAATGTTTCAATAAATACTACTTGATTTTAATTTGTATTTAATCTGGTTTTTTTCACTTTTATTGGCGATTTTAAAATATTTAGTAGATGACGTACGATTATACTTGCTCAGTAAAAGGTACAATTTGGTTCAAATTCACATAAACAGATACCTGTGTCTACTCTTTCGTAATATCGATTTCTAATATTTCCAATACTCTATATTTCTTCTAAGCTGCAAAATATGTATATCGGATAAAGTTTGTGTTATCACTCAGACCACAGATCAGAAACTGTCTAACTGATTATACAAGAGGATATTATGATTCACTTGTCATTGTACATAGAAGTGCAAAGATAACAACGACATATTGATCAGTAATCTTTATCTTTTTAGATACGGGTGTGCATTGTCTATACTTTTTATAGATGAATTATTGCACAACCGACTCATATCGTTTAACAACCACTTTCTACATATACGATATTTATAAACGTGCAATATACGTACAGGTACATAGATTTCCAACACAAGTTATATCAAGTTCGTCACTGACACGATCTATGATACTTTTAGATTATCACACTGTTTTCAGGGTTTGTCATGAGAACAATTTTCTCATCACGAGCACGTGGATAAAATCGAGAGGCCACCGCAGGTGGACGCGATATCTTATGCACGTAGCATTGCATTGGTTATTGTGTAGCCAGATAGTACTTTCAGTAACGGGTCATACATTGGTTTTCTATACTTTTTTCGACTGACAAGTTCATGTCATCCATGTCTTGGTCAGTAGGTAGGTCGATAGGTCGATCATACATGTGTACGGATGATGCCAAATCGAACTAGGATGTAATAGAAGGAATACACACGATTTAACACATAGCGTTAACATAAAGATAGCAACGTATCTTGTATAGTGTTTATTTACTGACGACATTATCGTGTACCCGTTACTAGTACACATTAGCCAATCCTCTGTCACATGAAAATCCCCGGTATAATTCGGCCACAGGTAAGCAGAACTTAGAGTAAGGAACTGTAATACAATTGTTAAACAGGTTATAGCGATCAATATCGTGTACCTGGAAGTTCATTGTTCCCTGAAACCATCTTTGCTCCTTACGATGTTCTAATTAATCCTTCCTGTTAAAAACGTTTAATTGATCTTTTTTATTTTTTTTTCCTTATATTTACCATTTTAAACAGTTTGGTTTTGTAACAAATAAAACGTATTTATCAAAGTTAGCATTTTGATCCAAGTTACTATGTGCATATTGTTTTAAATGAATAGAACAGTCATCTCAAGGTAGGGTCAGTGGTATCTAACATTGACGTGATAATTATGATAATGATGTATCAACAAGTGAACAATGACAATCATGATTTATATGAATACCGAATGAATTAGGTAGGGCTATAAATCTATTTATGATATATATATGTCGGGCCAGTGAAAAAAGGAAATCAACTGCACTTACTCTCAGATATATGTTTGTCCTTTAAAGCTTTAAATGACAAGTATAAAGCATTGGGATATGTTATTGAAATAATATATTTCTATGTATACTTTGATCTAAATATCTGAGAGGGCATCGGTTGCTTTCGATCACAAATGTCTTCATTCACACAGAGAGAAGTGGATAGTTTTCATTATCGCATAAAAACTAAAGGAATTAATTATTCTACACCTACTGCCGACATAGAGTGTGTTATCACTTAAATCACATATTACGGCCTGTCTGACTCATTGTACACGCGGATGTACAGAAAAGTGCACAGATAGTAGCAAGTATGTTATTGAGTAATATTTATATTGTTAAATATCAGTTAGCAATGTTTTTATTTTTCTGTTATAGAAATATATCAAATGTTGCACGGCTAATTCATATCATATGATATGTACAACATTTAATATTCGTGCAGACACAATGAATTGGCACTGATGTCAAGGTCGATATATGATAAATAAAGTTTCCACAAGAGTAACTATGAACAGATCGCTTACGTTGAAATAGTTTCATTGACACGATATTAAAAAACTATGTAGGTTGACAAGTAAAATCAATGACCAAGAATATGTGAATGGAATTAAAAATAAAATGATTTAACTGCCACCAACTAGATGAGTCCAAACCAGGTGTTCCGGAAGGGTGTACTTCCTGCACCACACACAGTAAGTTATGGTGTCATATCCATGACCAGTTATGTTAGGAAATAGGCCATGATGGCGACCGTAACATTTGCCAGTGTAGAGTGAAGGGTCTGCAGCAGAATACCTTCGTAAGAGAATGAGCAGGAACTTAGGTCAGAATAAAAGACAGAGAGAATGAGCAGGAACTTAGGTCAGAATAAAAGACAGAGAGAATGAGCAGGAACTTGGGTCAGAATAAAAGACAGAGATAATGAGCAGGAACTAAGTCAGAGTAAAAGAAAGAGAGTAAGAAAAAAATAACCAGAAGTGAAACCACGAGTTCTGATAATGATGTCCTGTACCACATCCATCTGTTTTTAATAATTTCGTCATATCCGGGCAAGCATGCAAATCACCAATGTTTTATACTTACCATGTTTGCTCCAGCCAACGATTATCTGACGTATTACAAGCTTAGATTGAATGATCAACAGCAGGAACCCTTAGTCAGCGTTTGTTTGGTCAACATTATACTTTGTCCAGAAACCTTGGTAAGTCTTTTATTTGTCAACAATATAAACTATCAATAAAACCCGTATACTAACCCCCATTCATGGAGAAAAGAGTTATATTCCCTCTCCTATACGACATTGGACCAGGCTAATGTAACATATACCTCTGTAAATTCCAATGAAAACGTTTTTACCCTGCTCTTCATTCCCTACAGTTTGGAAGAAGATACTGGTGTTGTTTGAGCTGGGATGACTTGTTGTGGAGGACGGACCAACTCCATTTACTGTCATGCTATAATCTACGTGTCAAATCATTTCATACCCGGCCTTACCAATCGGTTTACCTTTAGATGCATTTCCGGGTTAAGTGGCATGAAGTTTATTTCACAATATTCAGAATTGGTGAATGTTAAACAATGAGATGTAAAATGACAGTATTCACAGAACATTTTTTCTGATATTAAACAATTTATGCTTGTAGGGAGTGGTGTGGCTCAACAAATGGTGTTTGCATTGTATTGTGTAGTCTCGCTCCACAAGTGGTGTTTGACTTGTGTGTTAGGATGATGAAACATGGATGTTGTTTGCTCCTAATATATTATTAATCATAAAATATTTTAACTACAGCCGTAGCTACAAATATGCCATAATTGAATATATTTTGGAAATTTATATGATGTGCTTGTAATATTTTTCTTGTAATAAACATATATGTAATATTAAGTGGATAACAACTGGTTTACCCAATATGTTTTCTTATCTATCAGGTGTAAAGTACGGCTTGGGGTGCAGGTAAACATTATCTGTATAGGCCAGCTATTTTCTTCTAACAGCTACCGTAAAACGTCTAAAAAGAGCAGAAATCAAGTTAAAGACTCTTTACAACTCACCCATAACGATATTAGATAAAACAAAATCCTTTTTATGGCAGAGGCCCTGTTGTTTGGTTTTGGTTTAATGTTGGGCTTGGTTGGGTGGTCAGTCAGTCGATCGGTTGGATATCTTGCCATTATGAATCCGGTAAAATGATAACCTACGATCGTAGATTTAAACACCTCTGAAAGGAGATCTGGTCTTAATGCCTGATAGGTAAACAGGACCTATTCATAAATGACATTTTGATACAGGCTCCATAGTAACAACACAACTTTACCATGTAAACTCAAAGATCGAAATTAGCTATTGTGAAACCAAATTCCTGTCTTTTGTCATATATCCTGGTATTGATAAAACATTAAAAATAATCGTTGACAACGCCAAGGAGAGGGGCTATTAGAAACTACTTTAAATTGTGTGCTTATCTACTCCTCCTTGGGAACGGAACAACCAATCCTTACTTTACCTATTTTTCTAGACACAACCAGGAAAAGGAAACATACTTCATTTATAGAAATGAGTAGTCTAGGATATACGTATAGATAAATGTTTTCCTTCTATTTCTTTGCATGGCAGCCATTGTTTTGGGAGGAGGGAAACCGGAAGTGATAGATGATGACAATTGAGTATAGGTCAATTAAAATACTAGATATTGTGTGTAGTTTAAAGGGTCGTAGACTCTTTGTAGTGAGATACACCTGTTTCAGGTGACAATGAAACGAATTCATAGACTGTCCTTTTGTGTCGTCTGAAAGGATCTGTGGTCAATTTATGTTTTTTAAATCTTCTTATTGACATTTAATAATCTTGCTAATTGTTTGTATATATGTCTTTATATCCTTTGTTATGTTCGTTGGGATCATATACTACAGCATTTGTATGGGTATGATTTCCCCCACTGTATGTTACCAGACCAGCAGATCGATGACACGGCGTAGTGTCATGGTAACATAACAGTACAAGTGACAATTACAGATAGTTCAGACCATAAATGAAAAAAGTATATTAATGCCAAAACACAATACTTCTTGTTGGTAGCTGCGATAGTACGGAGTTTAAGGTGGATTCTGGACGCTAAAACAAAAACGAAAAGACGTTATTGTGATATATGAATAAATAAATCAAGACGATATCAATGCAAGTGTATTTAATTATCTCTAAAGCCTAACATGTACAATATGTACATTACAGAGAGTCATATATGGTATCGAGACGATCTGTATTTATCATTTTTTCCTTTTCCTATAATACAAGCATTCCAAGCAAAGTTCAATTCAATATATCGCAAATACCATTTCCCATGGAATGATAACTGGTAGTGTGAGACGTGTGTGTATTCCCAGTGATGGTGTTCATGAGGCACAACTGGTCATTTACAATCTCCATGATAGAGTATGCTAGACACCCAAAGAGAGCGAGATCTTCTGACAATTTCTGCTGCAAGTTCCTGGAAGAAATACTTTCTTAAAGATGGAATAGTTCACACTTCGTTTGGAGGGAACTTGACGTCATTACATCTGCTGACGTCTGGGGTGTAGGGATACAAATTGGTAATATTGATAGTGTTAAGTAAGCCTATTTACAGGTTGTTTCCATTCCTTTAAAAACCCTTACATTGATCTGGTGGTTGATGTAATATTTGAACTAAACAAACTGTTCGCCTGTAGGGAGCACTATAGACTCGTAGTCTCGGGTTTCGTTTAAACCTCATACAAATTCAAAATATTATTAAAAATGGGGACAAAAAAATAAGATACAATTGAAGTGTAAACAACCAAGCATTCCAATCATCTAATATCAATACGTTGTGTATCACAGGTGGTATCACACAGATATGTTCCAGAAATTACCTGTGTAAACACTAGCCCATCCTGGGTGACCTAGATCATGTACATGTGTAGCACGTGTCCTTACCATTGACATCCCCTATTTCATGTACTAGATCACGTGCACTGATATATGTGCACGGGTGCATCGGCCTTCCAATTTGTTGGCTGACGTCCAACAGTATACCCCTTCATAGTGACATCCACCTGGCATTGCACAAAGAGCATAGCTGTTTATTGTGACTTATGATTCCTACTTGGAATGTTTATGTATATAGATTCATTTTTGAAACGGAAATCGCGTCGTAAGTTGGAATGTCCTTTCAATCATGTAAGTAAAAACATTTTATTAATTAAATGTTACAGTGAATGCAATATTTGCATGTTTACGTCCAATCCTAACGCAAGTGGAATTATTCGTAGTTCAGTTTTTTTAATCGTGCTTGTCATGCTTTTCAAGAATGAATAACTTCTTTAATATGTATTAACATTGGTATTCAGTACACAATACGGCCTATAGCATCGACATGGGCAGGTTTTCAACGATATCAAAAAACATAACCAATGAATGATTCTCTGTTGAGTTAAAAGACGTTTTGTTTGTATCTTTTTCTTGTCTGTCTGTTTGTTTGTTTGTTTGTTTGTTTGTTTGTTTGTTTGTTTGTTTATTGCTTTAAAATGTGCTCTGTATTGATTATAATAATGGCCGACCACCGAAAACGAACGGGGAACGGGGAATACCCTTTTCCTGTTTTGTAGGGGTTCCCTTCCTGTATACTGATAACGATACGCACACTTAACGCGTTCAATAACACCAAATACCTAGCCGGTATCTGACATGTAATTCCCTTACTCACTGTTAACTGAAATAGAACAACGCTCGCCACAATGTCAATAATTAATTTATGAATGGAATCCCATCGCTAGTTTATGTGAATAATACAGAATATTGGTTTCATCTTGAAATGCCAACGTTAAAACTTAACGCATTTAATTACTTTTAAGAAAAAAAAATCCCTGTGTGCTTAAACTATTTATCATTTGAATCCCAAATTTGTGTAAGAAATGAACAACTTAGTAATTTCCTAGACACATGCCAGCGAGTTTAGAATCCTTATACACGTTTGATTACTTATGTTATTTAACTCTCTTCAATGTGTTTTGTTATTATATTATTAAATGTTGCACTTGACACATATGCACTGTATACGATTAGTTTTATACCTGAACGAAATACGGAAATAAATCTTGTCATGTATGTCACGGAGTACACCCCACAACACAATAGGGTTAGCCGAGTATGAAACCCGATAACTGTTTGGCTTATATTGTTCTCATTATTATTCAATTAGACAGTTTGACACGTATACGAGCTGAGGTGTACGCATACAGTGAACCCCCGTGTATAGTATAAGAGTTGAGGAAATGGATCTGAATGTCAACATCTTTGTTTTCCTGAACCTGGCCATATGCTGCTTTGTCATTTCACATCAGAATGTAAACAAACATTTATAAAATATTGTGGTATAGATCCACAGGAAACATATAATCACCTAATTGAAACTTTCAAACGAAACAAACTATCAAATCTACGCTAACAACAACATTTCCAATTTCCCCTTTTATGACTATTACAAGTACTCGTAGGACGGGGGTTACATATACAAATGGTGTCTAGAAATCTTCCTTATAATTATTGAACCACTCATCAATAGCAAGCTACACATATGTTCATTATAACTTTTGCTACTCATACCGCTCGCTCACACTGTTCTCTACACTTTCTCTTGTCCTTCGGAAGGGACGTAAAACGGGATCATGCGTAATGAGTGTCAGCTTGTACTCTGCTGGATTTAAACACGGGGTAGGCTACTTGTTTGCCACCATAAACTATAGGAACTGCCCTCTGCTCTACTCTCCTATAAACAACTTATTTGTATCTCTTTTTCCTCTTATCATTTATTACATTCGTTTGATTTTTGGAGGGGAGGGAGGCGCTCATACTGCTTTTTGGACGAGATTATTTGTTGTGGACGTCATTGTCTGTGCAAATTTAGAACACAGTTCTCGCGAACTTGACCATTAATAACGTAAACGTTTATGGAATTCACATTTATAGCCGGTATACTGGCTTTTCTAGTGACCCCGTCCGTAGTTTTTTCACATCTTGCGACATGCCGATAATACAACTTCGTTGATAAATTATTTTTCTTCTTTAATTGGCAAATTTTATCTATTAATTGACTCGGGTACACAATCGCACTATTTCTAGGTGCCCTACCTATCTGTCGAAAGCATATACGTTAACACCATTATATTCCATCACTAGTAACTGGTTTTCTGTTTGTATGTTGTGACGTAGAATTCATTCATGTTGACTGATTATCTCTGTGTTAGGTATGATAAAGGGGCAGATGTAATCGAAAATTAGACATATTCCTTAGGCTGCTGTTATTTCTTTGCTTATACATCTATTTAAGTAATATCCAACAAAACATGTCAATATTGGACAATCCTGTCGTAATTACGTATAATACAATATATGTAGTATACAATGCAGAAAACACTGACTGCATTCTACATTCTACCGGTATCCTTAACATAAATCCCCTACTCGACATAGAAAAATAGAGCTGACCACAATTTAAAAGATCCTCTTATAAACGGGGTAGACACATTGATTGCTAGTTTATTTCATTTTATCTTAAAAGCCAACACCTTAATATTGAACTTACATGTACCACACTACATGTACCTGGACCATATTTTGATGCATTGTGTTTGAAATGTGCAGCTAATAGAATTGATTGATGCATGTAAACAAATTAAGATCCCTATTTATACATATACGATTGTTATTTCTACATTGTAAAGTATTCCTGTCAAGTTCCAATCCCGATCGTGCTATTTTGGGCCTCTTCAGAATCGGGGGCTTCCTCTGTGTCTTCTGCTGAGTTCTGCTGAGGACACAAGGGAGAAACACACTTGTTCTGCTGCTCCATTACCTCACTTGGGATCTCTATCGTCTTGTTACTTACTTTTCCTACTCTTCTGTCTTCGTATGACCTTAGGTGTTTTTGTGATAAAGTAAAACCAAAAACAAACAAACAAACTCAAATTATAAACACGTTTTCCACTGTACATCTACATGTGTTTGTTCCGTTGTTATAATATTATGTTGAACCGTATACGTATGAACCGTGTGAAATATATATACTGGGATCTACGATCACTAGCCTTCACTGGGTCGCGGGTTCGAGGTTACATGAGGCAGTAGCCAGGTACTGGCCGCATGTTGGTGGTTTTCTCCTGGCACTCCATTTTCCCTTCACCACCAAATCCTGGCATGATCACAGCAGTTTATAGGACTTACAACACAAACATACCAAACTGATGGCTTACTTCTTAAAAGAACGTGTTCTGTGTATCGAAGTACACACTGACATACTACAGTGAAGTCGGGTAGGAAACCTGAGTACATTTTGGCCCTAATTACCATTATATCTTTACACACACAAAAACACTAGGTTCCTTCAGCTGACTTTGACAGGTAGATAACAATGGTGTCGCTCAGGTAAATAGATCCAATGCACCTAACTGTTTTGTTTCTTGAGTACATGCCTTACAATGTTTATTTTAATTATAGTTTTGACTGGGTGTCGCCGGATGTAAAACATAGTACGAACCATGAATAGTAGCTAATAATGTATAAATGCATTGTAATGATATAATCGAGAGGGCATATTTTATCTTAATTTGTAACAAGTGTTATAAAGTATAATATATGTAACAAGTGTTATAAAGTATAATATATGTAACAAGTGTTATAAAGTATAAAATGTAACAAGTGTTATAAAGTATAATATATGTAACAAGTGTTATAAAGTATAATGTAACAAGTGTTATAAAGTATAATGTATGTAACAAGTGTTATAAAGTATAATGTAACAAGTGTTATAAAGTATAATATATGTAACAAGTGTTATAAAGTATCATATACAAATGTATGTAACAAGTGTTATAAAGTATAATATATGTAACAAGTGTTATAAAGTATAATATATGAAAATGAAAAAAATACAAGAAGACAGTATAAACCTTATTTGTCATCCTCATTTTTCAGTTTCATATATTTTTCCTGTGACACGGATTCCAGTCAATTTTTTTTAAAGTATAATATATACTATAAAACCGTAGTGTTAATGGAGGAAATTTAAATACCATTTGATAAAATTGGGGATACTATTTTTTCCACACATGTCTCCGTGTTACACCTTGTAGAATATCGCCTTGCGTTTACTATGCTAACATCATAGTTTTGTATGTGTTCGAGGTATTTCATTATAGAAATATTTTTATTCGAGACATCACATAATTGAATCTTCAATTTCATCATCTAGGTTGTGCATACATTATACGAATGACATTTTTATACATTTTGTTTTATTATCAACAACACACGGTAAACTCTTCTACACGAAGAATAACTATAACAATCAGCTTTTTGTTCAGTCAAGTTTTTTTCTGTCAGATATGATAATAACAGACATCACAAATGATAACCTCTTGTCTGACTTAAGCTTACATAAATAGAAATGGCGTAATATTGTCTGGAAATTTCTACATGTCACTAAATAGACTGACCAAATGTGTCGATGTTCTATTTTTCTTTTATTACTGGTTTTATTATTCACTGTTTATCCATAATGAGAACTAAGGTAGAGCATAGCTTAGATTTCTTACAAACTAAATAAATCTTTTCTTTTTCGGTTTTAATGTACAAATATTATTTATCTACGGTAATTTTTTAACAGTTCTTCTTATTAAAGTGTCATTACTTTTTCTATGTAACGATATGCAGTTTATTACTGCTTGGCTTGAGGATCCCTGGTGTCAAGTCCTGTTACAAAATGTCCTCTTCTGAAGTCACTTTGATTAGTTTTTATACCTTTTCCCACACACATAGATTCATATCTCTTCCGATTTCACTCACTAATATGATAACTATGTTTTCAATGTTCATGTTACCTATGAGAAACGTTTCAATATCTTCATTCATTTTAACAAACAATAATCTTTATCTTTACTTTCTTTTCAAACCAAATTATATATATAAACGCGATCATGTACGGCATATCAGCATCTTCTTCCGTTGTTATATACCAACAATATTCCAGTTAAAAAGTGTACATCCTAGATATATATAAGAAGTATAAATATGTATATATTTGTTTACATTTCAGCTGTCAAACATGTAGTCTTTAAGACTGCGATATTTTTGTTCATCCTGACCGTATGCCAGACCAAACCGATTCGACACAAAAAAGAGGCATTTTGTGACCCCGAAAAACACCAGTATTATGTGCGACAAATGCAGCGATGTAAGGAGTGTGACAGATGTTGGCCTGGTAAGGAGCCAGACTTACAGGTAAACTTATCAGCAGTACACATTTTACTACACGACAATGTAATGACGACAGGCCTCCATAGGAGTTAAATGTTTATCGTAACTGATTTTCAAGTGTTGTAGAAGCGGTAAAACGCTTATAACGTACCCGAATCGACTTCGATTTCATATTACTAGCTCTTACATATTTTACAACATTGTGTTAAAATACTTCACTGGTCATTTGTCTAATGAAGGTGACAGGGTACGTATCGTAAAAATCATTGAAGCGTCACACATGACACTAACTGTCAATTAACACTTTCCAATCTGAAATTTTCTTTTCAGAAATATGCATCTCAATTGTATCCTACCTAATAATTTTGGTATGCTACCATATTTTCATATTTTTAATCTCAATCATATAATACTATTTACTTTTAAAGCAATGGTTCACACAATATATGAATAATTTCAATATATAACATAATAATTCACTCTACTGTCTTATAGGGAGCGGATTTGGGAATCGGTTTGAATGGTGCCACTAAATGTTCAAAATGTAGGAGTTGTAGTGAGGGTACCTATAACCCTGTTGGAGATATCTCCTGGAAATGCCTCACCTGTACCACATGTTCTGATTCCGGCCTGCATGAAGACCAAGCGTGTACAAAGACACAAGATACAAAATGTAGCAACAACGTTCGGCAGGTTTCGGAAAGGTAGGTAATCGTTGTATTAATAAATTCGTTCCTTCGTTCTTTCGTTCTTTCTTTCATTCATGTATTCATTTGTTTACATGTACATTATATATAATTTCTTTCAATTTATTGACATATCCAACTTTAAATTTAAATAATAAAATTATACACCATATGTCAACTCAGTGTTCTTTGAAATCGTTGTATATGCTGTACGATCTACTGACTGTTAACAATGCTGGGGTTTTTTTTGTTGAAATATAATGCGACTAGCTATATTTCATTTGTCACACTTGATTAGTGTAGCACTGACAAATATATTTGTGGTTATTTTGCATATATTATAATTGATTTATGTACCAGCTTAACAACGCTGTATATTGATTTGAGTACCACTGAACATTCCACACTTGGTTTGCGTACAACGAACAACATTGCAGTTATAGTATTTATCTTTTACTAGATTCGTATCGTCACCACCAGAGCCCCTTGAAAGTGTCGGACAGAAAAATAAAGGTAAAAAATGTGAGATAGTGGTTTTAGCAATGTCTTGATTATGGTATATATTTTGCAATTTTTAAGTTATTTTTGTTTTTGATGTACTTATCATTAGAAAACAATTATTTTGATTGGTTCTACATCTCGCAAAAATGTACATTTTCGTTACAATAGGCGGTATGAAAATCGGGCGATAAAGTCTTTTTGTAAACACTCCCTCCTAACTTTCAATAAACGAGTAAATATTTATTATATAAACACATAAGGATATTACTTTGGCACTTTGTCAAGTTAACTAGTAATCAAACTTATCTAATTATTCTACCGTATCGTTGATGTTAAAAAACTTTTTACATAAAAGTAATGTTTATCAAAGGTATAACATCATTCCATATAAAATGCAAATGGGTTTACTTCAATAGGAATTGTGAGGTTAGAACTCTAACACCTTACTTCAAATGTATTAAATGAGAATGCATTGCCTTCCTCCCTAGGCGATGACTCACACTCGGAGACAGTGACACATGTAACAATGGCAATATCAGTAGGAGGAGTTGTGGCACTCATTGCGTATGTTATATATCACCAAAGAAGAAAACTACTTCAGAAATGCATGGGTAAGCTATATTATAACTACAGTAATGTGTCTTATATACCACCTGTGAATATTGATGTGGTGTTCGAATTCTATTTCGATATAAATATGGTAACTTCTATCAGCTTTAGTCAAAAAAGAAATAATTAAAAAATGTGTTTCATATAACTATCAAATGTGCATTTCGAAATGATTACGTTCATTTTTGTTTGGTTATTTAGGTTCTTCAATTACCCCCGATACGGAGGAAAGTAATCCATTGAATACATGTACCATCGAAGTTGAACCAGATTGCCAAGCGCATGATAAGGCTAACTACACCGATTTGGAAAATGAAGATGATCCTGACGAAGCAGATGACCGCCTTGGTAGCATTAAAGACATGCGCAACACCGAGAAAATACCACTGATAGGCTTTCGAAAAAGATATAAATCTTGCGGGGACTACGAAAGCACTGGTTACAGATTCGACAAACAAGTTATTGAAGATAAAAAGGATGGATCCAAAAGAGTGAATCCGGCATTTCAGCGACAACTGTCTCATCCTGTTACAAACAGGGAAGTCAGAGACAACGAGCAGCATTTGGACAAAAGTAATATATATATATTAATTTATGAAAGAATACGCTTATATTATTCCATTAGTCATTTTTTTATATCTGCATCATTTTTTTAATGCTTAATTATATCAATTACTTTTTGTCGTTTCAGGACGTCCGAACCAAAACTGTGTATGTTTTCTATCGAAGCTTCTCGCCCCAGACAAAATGTACAAGGATTTCGCTAAGAAAATGGGTTTTCCTCAGTACAAAATAAAACTCTTAGAAGGAGAACTCAATCAACGTAACCTAAACCCTGAAGATATTTCCTATGAATATACCAGCAGAACACTACAAAGCATGCCCAAAGTCAGTTACAGCGATATTTATGATGCCCTTACTGATCTAGGACTAGACGACGAGAGGATAATATTACGCGAGAAACGGCACAAGTTTATCAGATAAGTCGTTACTGCATCTTTACCGCCAAATCCCAGCGTCATAGAAACAATAGTTTAGTGTAGATTAGTGTGAAAAAAGCATGATTTAATGCTATAAGTGAAGTTTATAATATGAAGAGAAGATTATAGATATAGCCATATTTTTTTATTTTACAATAATGATGAAACAAGTTGATTCAGCTTCATTAATTACTAAGGTTACAATTTGTTGTGTTGCGATTCAAGGCGTACATATCAAACACTTTCTAAGGATGATACTTCCAAGTTCCATGGCGATTTCATGTTTCACGACGAACGTAATATGATTTTATATCTATATTTTTAAAGGGTTTTGTGGGGTTATTTACCTGGCTTGACCACATACTTAAAATGAAGGTTTAATGGAGTCAAATGACTAAGTTATATAACCTCCCCCTCCTGTTTGATTTGGGGCAAATGAAATCAGGAACGATGGCAGAATGAACCTTTATAAGCATTGTAAATATAACTGTGAACTATGTTTTCATGTACAATATATACCTGGTAGTGTAACTTATGTATCCAGAAATAGCCATGCATATTTTATCAGCTTGTATCTTTCTGATTTTGAACATAAAACGTTCTTATAAGCGAAATAAGTATTCGAGGACTTTAGGTCATTTATACTTTCGTTCTTCACTATAATAATCCACATTCGTCCATCGTTAATATCGCCCTTTAAAAGTGATAAAAATATGCAGTATGATGTGTTAATTTTCGCTTTTAGGATAAATTTTTAATTCGCCCTCATTATTGAGTGAATAGAAAGCGAAAGTAAAACTGTGGCGACAAATTCCCGGTATACAGTGTACACATGAGGTACTACTACTTGATGACGTCTCTGTTTGTACCTATGGATGTGGTAGTTGTGGTGTGATATAATGACGTTCTATTGTTGGCTGTGTATACAGTGTACACATGAGGTACCACTACTTAATGACGTCTCTGTTTGTACCTGTGGATGTGGTAGTTGTGGTGTGATATAATGACGTTCTATTGTTGGCTGTGTATACAGTGTACACACGAGGTACCACTACTTAATGACGTCTCTGTTTGTACCTGTGGATGTGGTAGTTGTGGTGTGATATAATGACGTTCTAT
>JAUMHH010206197.1:0-13045 GCA_032359455.1 Chlamys rubida
TTTACATTTACCTAATTACCATAATAGATTCGGACCGAATGTATTTCCAGTATATATACGTCGTTAGTCGCTTTAAGCGATCACAATTTCCTTGAGATTATTAGATTAGAATCAGCCCTATTTGGCAGGAAACATTGTCAGGTGGATGGGATTTAAAATTGTATAAATTGGAAGGGCTGTCCCCTGGCGTTGAGGGGGTAAGGCAAAAATAAGTTCATTACTTGGAAATTGTTGAGTATAAAGAGAAGAATACACTTACTGGTATGCTTCAAGGATGGCTCTAGGTTCCAGCCCCACCCTTAGAGACTTTTATCTTAACACATTCACCCCTGAGGGCGCATTTGAACTCTTCCGATTCAAATTTGGAACAGTTCTTTATGAAATTTCAGGGGTGAGCTTTGAAACCATTTAAATCCCCACCCAGTAACCATCTATACAACTGCTGGACATAAAAGGATGAAAATGATCCTAGATTTGACTCCCCCACCGCATACCCATAAAGTATATACAAATGTTAAGTACATGTATATAGAGATGGATACACATATGCTACAAGATAGTCCCGACTTGTTACCCTATCACAGGAGGCTTTGTTTCTGTGTTGCAACCTCAAAACTGCTGAGACCCCATCCCCATAACCTTGTCTACAACTACGTAACATAGAGAAACAATCATAATCGTGATATTAGAATAGACTCTGGGATCTGGCCACAACTTTAGGGACTTAGATTCTGGGTTACAAGTAGATTGAAAAGAAAAGACAGGAAATGAAAAATATCCTAAGTGTTGCAATGGGGGCAGCAGATCAATTTGGTTCTTTTCCATTTTCCCTTCATAGACAACACAGAAAACCTGATAATCATGATATTAGAATAGACTCTGGGATCTGGCTACAACCTTAGGGACTTACATTCTGGGTTACAAGTTGGAAACAGTTGAGATTCCCACCCTATAAACGTAGCTAGTGTAACAGGAAAGAGAATAGTGTGCTTCCACCGGGGATCGAACCCTCGATCTCCAGGTTCCTAGTTGGACGCTCTACCACTGAGCTAGAGGGAAATTCCCCCTAGATTGAAGCTAGAAGGCGACCTTAATCCTATGTACAATTGAACCCTGCCACACTAGTATGCGATTGCTGAGCATAAAGAGATGAAAACACATTTTCTCCCAGGATGTTCCCCAGGGTCTTGTCCACCCTTGAAGACTGAGTCTATGAGTCATAACTTTATCCACATATATAAATGCTGGGCATGAAGGCAAAAAGAATCATGCTAACAGAATTTGCTTTGGGGTCTGTCCCAACCTTTAGGGAATCTTACAAGATCCCATATTTTTTTGTCATATTTAAGAGTTTCCATTTATGTTTCAATTAAGTTTTCAGTATATGTCTAGTTTTCATCATATTTTGTTTTTGTTTATTTTCTATATCTTCTTAGTTGGTGTTCTTGGTACTGTACCATGCAAATTGTCCATGGCCTGTCTTACAGATTTGCATTTGGGGCAGATAACCCTGAGAGCTATTTACATTCTATGAAAAAAATAATCTAGTGGCAGATTCCCTTTCTCACTGGAAAAGAGTTCCCACAGAGAGTCTGTACTAGCAAGGTCAAGGTAATTAGGTCCAAGGTTAAATTCATTGTATGGCTTTTGACTCGCTGAAAGCTCAATTAAATTTCAGGGATCAATGTAGAACAACCATGCAGTGTGTAGCAAACCACCCCTATAACCAACCGCACTGCCTTTTGGGCTGTTCGACTAGGGTCATGGTCTGTTGCAGTTCAGAAGTCAAATACATTTTTGGGTCTGTATGTCCAAGATCCAGATCACATAGAGTTCACACTTTATTTCAGTCTTGTTAACCTTTTCGGTGAGCATATCAATTAGTTTTACTGATTTTCTTGTTTAAAGCTTATGTTTTAGCTAGACTGCATGTTAGCTGATTGTGCCCATCAATGAGTTAGACTTTAATTTTAAACATGATTTCTTTTGAGCATTTGAGGAAAGTTTTGTTGTCTCTCATCCCAGCACCAGTGTATTTGGCCAGGAATGATCGAACAAGAGTATTTTTCTTCCTTGATGCCTGTTGTTGATTGGTGGATGAAGATCTAGAGCCCTTCATATTTAGCTACATAAAAAACAGGGCTAAAAGGGGTTTAATCTGTCAATTATTTATAACTATGGCTAGAAATAAGCATCTGGCTTCTAGGGATACCATTTCAATGCTATTAGAGTGGCTTATGAGAGACCTGATGAGCAGGATTTGTACCTGACAAGAGCTCTTAATATCATGAGTCTCGTCTACATCCAGGGCTTTGTTCCATAGAGTTGAAATTGACAGGATAATTTTGCATGCAGAGTCCACCTTCACATCTTACTAGATGTGCGGATTGGTAAAGTGGTTAACACTTTCCAAAACCCGATTCTGCAGGGGGGCCCACATTAGTCGCCTTTAATGATACACATGAGGTAGGATACAGCAGGTCTATTTTTGATTTCTTCAAATGTCCCCTTAATAGATGACGAGGAGAAACCACCGCGATTCTGCAGGAGATGCCAATGTTGGCATTAATGGTAATAGACACGAAGTAGAAATCTGCCAGTCAGTAGTGTTAATCTATTTCAAAAATTGTTTTTATGTCCAAATCATTAATGTGTTACGTATGCTTCCAATGACATTCCTTTAAGATTTTATAATTTTCAGTTGTTAATGTGAAGACTCTACTTTTCTGTTGTGTAACCTGCTTCTCACTTTCAATTAAATGAGCTTATAGAATATTGTTGCCTTGTTGTGTTTTTCATTTGCCTAAAATAGTTTGTTAATATAACTAGAACACTGACACGTCAGAAAGGGCCCCGCTATGTGTCTGACGTGCTTAAGTGGAAAAGTAGTATTTTGACAATGAATTCTTTAGTGTTAGCTATATGTTGCTAATAAATAATTAATGTCAACATCAATTGGGAAACCGATGATGGTACATTATTATAATTCTTTGGAAAAAGTCTTCCAAGCATTTAACTTGAATCCTGATTCCAAGCTAACATTAAGGAGCATACAAATTAACTCAAATACCACCTTTTAAACAAGGTAAACCTCATAGTTTGCTGAAGAAACACATAACAAATGTGAAAGGAAGGGAATAAAGTTCTTGTTCAAATATTTTAATCATGTAAAAGGTTTTTTTCCATTAGAGTTGTATCTGCAAATAAACTCTGTGGAATGGTATATCTTTTCTTTGTCTCTGGAAAAACTTATTTCAGGATAAATTCTGAAAAAAAAATCAAGTTAGATGAAACTTTTCTAAGTGAAAATTGTATACTAGTTCATAGTAAATGTTATTTCTTACCCATCACATAAGATCTACAAATATTTGCTTGTGGTCACTGTAGTAGGTCCATAGTTGTATCACTTGTGAATGAGGAATGTCTCTAATCCAAACGTGATCAATGTGGGAGCCACTGCGATGTGTAGGAACAGTTGTAATTTGGGAAAATCCAGCTCTCTCTAGGAAGTTCAATGTTGTGTTTGTGGAGATTCGAAGATCTATGTTAAAGTCGCCTCCTATGATAGATGAAAAGTGAGACATCTGTAAGAAGTTCCTGATGATGGTCTGGACTTCCGAAGTTGGTGTCCTTGGGGGACAATAAAGGAGCAATAATGAACATGTAAAGGTGCTGTTTGGCTTCAATAATGTAACTGCAACAGCATCAATAGTGGGAGTAGGAATAAGCTGAATCCTCTCCAGATTAAAGTTACTTGTAGCACACACAGCTGCTCCACCACCATAACCAACCGTTCTTCCAGTAGAGACCACTTTGGAGAACCCCATAATGCTTAGATTGTCATGTTTTTGCCATGTTTCTGTTAATGCCAGAACATCACATGTGTTGATGTATGGATCCACCTGGACATCCTGTTTGTGTTTTTGTCCTAAATTGTTTGCGTTGAAAAAGCAGATCCGTACATTATTAGTATCTTTGTTTGCCAGTTTATCGGAAGAAAAGATGGCTGCTTTTTCATTTCTTAGGCGTGTCATTTCTTCAGAAACGCTGTTATCTTTCTTAATAGCATCTGCATTGAAATCCAGGAGAAAAAGCCCGCTTAATGACGTTATGCGACTAAAGGCAACATAAGCCTGACCTTTTGTCCTTAGTCTTTTGAATGAAATGACAACATTATCCAGAGTCTGCCCTTGCACTTTGTGAATTGTACAAGCCCAACACAGAACGACCGGGAATTGTATGCGAGTGATTTCTGGAGATGTATCAGACCTTCCAGCATTTTGTTTTACTTCTACTGGGAGAATAGGAACACCATCTTTGTAGGATTGAAGTGATATCTTTGATGACTGACGAGCTAGTCTTCCAATATTTCTGTTGTCAAACTTCACGATGAGGGCCTTTGGCATTGTTGATGATTGTTCATTGTGCAGAATATCAAGGATAATTCCAGTAGCACCATTGACTAGTCCATCAGCTACATCAAGATTCTTAACCAACATTATCCTTGCGTTCTTGCAAAGTCTTAAATGGTGACAGAGGCCTCCAACAACTTGAGAGCAGTCATAGTTTTTCAGCACCTTAGGGTATTTAGTAATAGCCTCTATATCCACTTTTTCCTCAGGCTGTGCATTCAACAGTGATGAGTTGTGGGATTCAACATCTGCGCGAGTGGGGAAAATATGTAATGCTGTTTTGGGATAGTGCTCACATGCTCTAGAAATTATCTTTGACTTCAGTACTTCAATGTCATCTGGAGAATGGTCAGCGGTGCGCAACCTACTCAGCATTTGCGCAAAATTGAAGTCTCCTTTCTGTCGCATAATTTCAGTTAGCTCCACTAAGCTAAAGTTGTTTTCCCACAACCCCGCAAGGAGTACTGACAATTCTTCAGAGTCCACTCGTTCGGAATCTGCCATCTCGGTGTCAAACAGTTTGTGCTGTTGAACTGGTGGAAGCTGGTAAAAATCTCCTACTGCAAGGATACTAACACCTCCAAACAGTGTTCCACTTCCATCTGTTCCTTTAGCTTCTTGTAGGCGTTTGTGAATATGAGTAAACATGGTCCTCCCTACCATGGAAATTTCATCTATAACCAGTATCTTCAGTTGTGACATCATAGTCCTAAATGTTGCCAGTAAAGAAGGATTGGATCTAAGTGAGTAGTACCTACCACGAGGTAGATGGAGGGCAGCATGGAGTGTAGTACCACCAATGTTATATGATGCTGTTCCTGTTGGGCTGGTCAACAAAATAACTGGACTATCTGGATTTTCACCAGGTTCCTGTAAAATTCTTGAAGCCTGATGGTAAATTGCCTTAATGAGTTGACTCTTTCCTGTACCAGCACCACCTGTGACAAAGAGGTGAAAAGGAGGAGGTCTATGATCTTTGGTTGAAACTGTGTCCTTGCACCAATTAATAACATGATCAAAGACTGTCCTTTGCTTCTCATTCAAACTGTGTATGATGTCGCGTAACTGGTTATCCTTTAAGGCATTTGGTTTTGTTGTAGCTGCAAGCATGACAGGTCTCCTAGATACGTCAATGTGCTTGCAATTTTTGTCGTTTTCTTCATTGATACATCTGACATCATCAGACATCCTCTGTTCATGCTCAGCATCCAATAAATCCCATGCATGCTGCGATGGCCCATTTTCACTGAAGTTTTGTAATGCATCTGCAACCAACTCACTGTGACGTTCCAACTGATCCTTTGTTGCCATAACTGTTTCCTGCACTTCCTCAAACTTGTTCTCATATGGGAAATCACAGTCAGGATACTTCAGTTCATCTTCATTCCTCCAAGGAAGAAACAGCATTAATTGCTGATGGTAAAACTTTTCGGACTCTTTGTTGACAGAGAATACATGGTACCTTGGTGTTGCAGGGCTTGTCCGTTTCTTCATTACAGATTCACCATCCATTAAAGCAATTTTCTTTGGAAGCTCCAAGTCCAGACTTGCATCCTGATCTCGCTTGCTGTCCTGAGGAGAAACTGTTTCATACCAAGCAGAAAACTCCCAAAGCCATATATTTTCAAGTAACGGATGGGGAGGTCTCATTTGATATTTATCCACAATTCCAATAGAGAAGATACCAGTGTCATCATCTTCCAGTGAATCCAGCACTGGCTGGGGCTTGAGAATTCCAATGCGGTCCTCTGGCAAATCTGTTGGTACCCAAACCATTTTTGTACTGCATCGCTTTAAGGGAATACTAAGAAGACGATAGGCTGCCTCTTGAGCACTGATTTCCCGATTGCTCAGGTACACATTCCCAACTTTTCTGAGTCTGGCTTTTACATCAGCATCTCTTAGTTCCTTTGCTGCTTCCTTCAGCATTTGAGACAATTCCCGTTCATCCTTTGTCACATATGAGGCGATGTAAGAAATACAGGCATAAGGATCACAAACAAATTGAATATCCATGTTTGCTTTCCAGGTTTCCAAAATGATTTTGTTATAATTGTTAATATTCATAGCATTTGTGTTCCTTTTATGCACAACAGATTTTCCCGATTTCGAATAACTAAGAGCTTTATAATATTCCTGCTCCTGTACCTCGGCAAGTGCTAAAAGTTGTATCAAGGTAAGATCTTCCACGTTGACAGTATCATCAGCCAACACTGAATTGACTCTGGATAGTACATCCTTTGCATGAGTTGTAAAAGCTGGGTCCTCTTCTCCATCTACTGGTTGTGAAATAAGAGTTCTATCACTGGGTGGTTTTGGATAATGAAATCGACAAAGATTCCCTTTTTTGTTGCAGGCCACTGAGTGGGTATGTTTCTGCTTACTCATAACTTCACTGTACAGTGTATCATCTTCAGGTGGAATATCACAAGTGATGTAACTATCTATCCAAGAACAAATTTCAGATTCTGATGATGAAATCAAATCTGGGCTATTTTCCACCCATAAAACTGCATGGCAATGAGGAGACCCACGTAACTGAAACTCTGTTCGTTGGAAGTAGTATGTGACTTTTCCTAGTGGTGCAGATGATGACTGAATAACATTTTTGAAAAATGATTGCAGACGGTGGTCAAATTGTCTGGCAGCAACCACAGGATTTTGCCTAAGCCATTTACATTTATCTTCGTATGACATTTCCTTGATGTCCTCTTCACTGAATACTATGCCATGCTGTAGTCCTATAGCTTGAATTGTTTGTGGCCATTCCAAATCTGCACACGACAATGTAAGGAACCATGTGAAGACACCCTTTGCTCTTACCATTGCAAGCAGTTCATATTGTGCATGTTGCCAATATGAAGGAGAGCCTCTGACTTGCTGCAGGAACTGAAAAGCCTGATCTTTTACAAATATCTCAGCAAGGAATTCTGGATCTCTTAGCTGTCCGACTGTGACTTCTTGTCGCCTGGCCTTACGGAGGGCTACATTAATTGAGGTTTGTATCTGTTCCTTTTCACAAACATTTAATGCATAAAACAAATAGGGTACAAATGATGCAAATCTGTTATCCAGGTTTGTAATTCTCTGAATAAAATACTTCTTTGCAGTTAGTTTTGTTTTTCTTGACACCCTTTCATTATCCCCATACAATGAATGAAGACCATCAGGAAAAAGTTGGGGAAATGCTAATGATTCTGACTGCTTGTCTAAAAATGGATCTAGTGGCATCTTTCCTTCTCCAGGAGCCATGGCGTACTCCTTTTGTGATGAAGCAATGGGATTTGTTGGATGCAGGCAAGTATCATATTGAACTCCTCTGACATTTTCTTGTGGATCCTGTTTCACTGACTCAACCGATTGTTCGTCCAAGGTACTTTCACCGGCACTTTCCATATTGTTGCTATGTTGTTCACAGCTATCAGAGCTGCCATGATGATTTGACTCCTCTAACTGGTTTTCATGGATACATTCCACATCTGTAGAACATTGTTGTCCATTGTCTTTGTCACTGAGTTGTTATCATCCTTCACAAATAAAGAAGTCCATAAATCACTATCTTCTTCCTGGAAGCGTTGTAACCAGTCAGCTGTAACATTGATGTTTTTATACAGTTCATTGTTTTTCACAAGCCAGTTGAGAGCATTTATAACATAATTCGGTCGAATATTCTGATGCAGATGGTGTCCCTTGTAAGATGCCTTTCTTTTCAACTTTAAGGGAATTATACCCGATTGATCAGGGGTCCTAGGAAGTGATGCACATACACTTTCAGTGTCAATTGGAACATTGACAAATGATCCAATTATTCCCTTTTGACGTCCTCTTGGAAGGTTGAGCAGTTTGAAAAATATTATTCTTTGAGAAATGAGAATACTTTCCAATTCCCCTAAATCTTTCAGCTCCTTAGGAATTTCCAGCAGTTTGAGGTTGTTTGAAGTAGCCATAGCCGGCATCTTACTTTTCACTAAACTTGTATGGCAACTTGTACAGATGTATCTCATATTGTCAAATGATAGCTTATCAGTCAAACACTCATGTAGAAGGGTTTCATCCTCATACTTGCTTGCATGTACAACTTGAACACTTGTTCTGTACCATGTTCTATGGCAGCAACAACAAAAGTAGACAGGGAAATCTTGCAAGGATTTTTTGAAACTATTCTTGAAGTCCAAGGATGAAGACTGCCTTTTTTGTTGCTTATTCATACTTTCTGTGATCTTTATTTGCCTTTTAGTCTGTTCATCCAGTTGACTTCGCTTACTTTGTCTGCTTGTTGTGTCCTTGTGCTTGATGTTTCCCTTTTTCTGTTCATCCAGTTGACTTCGCTTTCTTTGTCTGCTTGTTGTGTTCTTGTGCTTGATGTTTCCCTTTTTCTGTTCATCCAGTTGACTTCGCTTACTTTGTCTGCTTGTTGTGTTCTTGTGCTTGATGGTTCCCTTTTTCTGTTCATCAAGTTGACTTCGCTTACTTTGTCTGCTTGTTGTGTCATTGTGCTTGATGCTTCCCTTTTTCTGTTCATCAAGTTGACTTCGCTTACTTTGTCTGCTTATTGTGTCCTTGTGCTTGATGTTTCCCTTTTTCTGTTCATCAAGTTGACTTCGTTTACTTTGTCTACTTGTTGTGTCCTTGTGCTTGATGGTTCCCTTTTTCTGTTCATCAAGTTGACTTCGCTTACTTTGCCTGCTTGTTGTGTCCTTGTGCTTGATGTTTTGCTTTTTCTGTTCATCAAGCTGACTTCGTTTCCTTTTCCTGTTCTCGGTTTCTGTTGCGCAGATATTCATCCTTGTCTGTTCATCAAGTTGACTACGTTTAGTGTGTCTACTTGTTGTATTATTTTCCGTAATGTTTCGTTTCATCTCTTCCTTCAATTCACTCCTTTTTTGTTGGTGATTATATCTATCCTTTTGTCTGATTTCCTCTTTCTTACTGTCAGGAATATGACTACGCTTGATTTTTCTAATATATGATTCAAAATTCTTCTTCGCAACTTGTTCAAATTCCACAGCAGCTATTTCATAGAGAGTAGCATTTATGGTCTTTAGAAACACAGAGAGATGTTGGTTGAGTGTTTCAACACTATTAAATTTCAAAACTACAGCACATCCTGAAGGCGAAGGAAACCCATGGGCATTTCTTGAGTGAGGATCAAATATATAGACATTGTTACTTGAGGAATAAATAGCACTTGCATATGCAACAGCATTTTCACTTGAAAGCATCAGAAATCCATACTTGAATTTGTTGATCAATGTATTTAAAGCAAGTTGGAAATTTGAAGATGAACATGTCAATCCTGACCACTCTTGAGTAACAGACATCTTATAATACTGCTTGTTGTACGTTAATATTCCTTCAAGTTCCTTTATCATCAGATAATCTTCATGATGAATGTTAGAAAGTTTTTTATAAAGTTTGTTTCCATTTTTAAGAAAATCGTCAAGAAGAGTTGGGCAGAGGTTGTCCGAGTCATGTGCAAACATGTGTACAAGGAATATACAACAATTACATGTACACTGCTTTCCAGCATTTTCAAGAAAAATATCATTTCCTTGATGAATGTTCCCTAGGACCGACACTGGGGAGTTCTGCTGCCTGTGGATCTGGTCACTAAAGTAGGTAGCCAGCAAGCCTTGAGAAGAGGAGGTATCCTGGAAAGAAACAATGTTGCAACAGTCAAAAAAGTTTCTTATAATGTGTCTATAGAAATGAAACTCTTCATTTTTGCAAGTCTTAGAAGTATACTTATTTACTAAATGATTTAAATCACATTAATACACGGTAATGTAAAATCTAGTCTTTGTCTCATCATTTGTACTTGACTTGGTCATTGGTCATAAATGTTTTGTAATTTCTACCAAATTTTCCATTTGCCTTACTGTTGGATAAAACAACTTTTTCTCTTTTTTTATTATTTTCTTAGAGTCTTCGCTTTCACTTGCACACATTTGTATTTACCTGCACTGGTGCAGCCATACTTCTGGTGATGTTAGGACTAGGTCTATAGGACTCCTGGTGTGGGGTGGGCAGTCAGAACATCATCTGAAACTATATTTTTTATATTTTATTGTTACAATCAAAGATGGAAACAGCCTGACAAATATATAAGCTGTTTCCTCAAGTAAATGTGGTCAGCCTTATCTTGTTCCCAAACATTTACTAAATATTTCCATCAGGTAAGTCAATCAGAAATTGTAGAGTTAAGATTTTTTGAAGCGAAATTTCTACTAATATTAACATTCAATGTTGTATAAACAAATTTAAACTCTTTAATGGCTGACAACATTACTTTATATAACTACAAACTAACATGTAATACAATATTATGTACATGTAATTATGTGTGATGAGTTGCCAAACTGTGTGACAAAATTGAAATTTCTACTAATATTAACATTCAATGTTGTACATGTATTAACAAAGAAATACAAAGATTTAACTGTTAACTGAGTTTTGATTTTCAAAGCGAATTTGCGAAAGTTAAAATTTTTCTAATATTAACATTGGATGTTGTGTTAACAATGTTGTGTTAACATATTCAAACTCTTCAATAACAGTGGCTGAAACCTTACTATTACTACAAACTTCAGTGTGGCATTATACAATAGTACCAAGGAAAAAAATACAAATACAAAAAATACAAAGGTTTAACTGTTAACTGACAGTTATTTTGAATAAAAGAAAACATTTCCAAAGTAATCAATGTTCTGGCAAAATGTTTCTATTCCCTCTCCTCATCACTTTGTGTGATGGTTGCTGCAGGAACACTTCTTTTGGAAGATGAGCTGGCTGAGGGCTCATCAGCCATGTCATCACATTTCCTCTTTTTTGAAGGAGTGGAAGTTGCAAATGGATCCTCCAACTCCATTCCAAAAAACTCATTAAGTGTTTCCTGAGAAGAATTCAATTCTTCCACCTTCTTGTGTAGTTCCCCCATATTTCTTTTTGACTGCGAAAGTTGCTTTGATAGCAGATTGTTGAATTTGATTAAATCCTTTATTTTATCATCCTTTTTTTTCAGTGTTTCCTGATATGTGTTCTGAAGGTGCTTCAGCTCCTCAGTAACTTGGCAGTTTATTTTCAACACTTCGTCAGTGAGTTTGTTTTTCCCCATCATTCCCTTTTCAAATTTCGTGTGAATGCCAACCAATGCATCCATTAGAAGCTGAACTTTATTAGTATTCTCCATCATCTGCAATAAAAGATAAATATTTAAGCTGAAGTAGAGACCACAGATGTTGTGATCCTTCAGCCATGATATAAGCATGTGGCATGCAACAGTTGTATTTGAGTGGATTCAAGGTGAAATTCATAATATATGAAGCAGGCTAATGAGAAGCACTAATACTATAAATTAAAGTAAGCAATGATGATATTAATGCTATACTGTATTGTAGACCAACCCTCTTTCCAATGTTTTTTTACAGCTACCATGTTTGGGTTTAGCAAACAGCTACCCTAGCTCAGACAATTGTAAAGAGGGTTGAAGTTTACTGCAAAGAGCAAATACTTAAAATTCAGTGCATTAAGCAGGATGAAGGTGTAGCTAATGTGACACACGTGCATGCTAGTTTATGGTTATATCATGTTACCGACACCACCACTAGGAGGCGGATCACTGTGTGAAAGCTTATGATGCTAAATTGTTAGTTACTTACATGAAAAAGTATATTATTATATTAAGTGCATAATGTATTATAAGACTGCCATAGGGCAATTTAGAATTACAAACCTTACATATAAGCTTTCACAGGTGTCAAGGAAGTTACCTTAAACTGATTAGGAATGTGATATGTAGGTGACTTTGAACACATGAATACAGTGAAATGATAGCATGAATATGGCGAAATGATTGCATTATGCGTTAAAATACTTCCATACTCTAATCCATAGTCAATGTATTTGTAAATATGATGAATATGGTGAAATGATTACAAGGCAATTTGTACATGCATGCATCAGCAAATGAAATAAAATGTGTTTTATACTTACCATAAAGAAGTAACACAGCATTTGAAATCAACACGTCTGCAATCTGCTAACTACCGATGTTTTGAATTTGTAATATCAAAATCAAAGATGACTGATTTGCAGCCTTTTTTATTCCAATCATATCGTGTAGCCATTTTGATTCAAATCATATTGACTTTAATTATAAGCAATGAATAATTTTACTTATTATGTCATAACAAATTTTTAATAAGTCACAACCTTTGATGCAGTGACCTTGTCCTTTGACTCAGTGACATTGACCTTTGGTCAGTTGACTTCTTGTTTAATTCTGAACAACTTTGCTTCTTAATGTTGTAGGAAAATGTTCATGAGAAAGATGTAAAATTTGACCTTGACCTTTGACATACTAAACTTGACCTTTGACATACTAACCTTGACCCCTGATCTTACCTTTGGTCAGTGAAAACTTTGGTGAGTTGACTTCTTGTTTAATTCTGAACAACTCTGCTTCATAATGTTGTAGCAAAATGTTCATGAGAAAATAATTTAAAATTTGACCTTGACTTAGTAACCTTGACCCATACCCTTACCTTTGGACAGTCAACTCCTTGTTTAATTGTAAACAACTTTGCTTCATAACGTTATAACAAAATGTTTATCAGTTAAGAGCAACAAAATTG
>JAUMHH010206208.1:0-13043 GCA_032359455.1 Chlamys rubida
CTGTATATACAGGTAAACAAAATGTTAGACACTGGTGGTGGTAGTTATAGCGGTGAGGGAGGGTACAACACTCTATACTGGGTCTCGTCCTCCTTATATACACCTGTATATACAGGTAAACAAAATGTTAGACAATGTTGGTGGTAGTTATAGCAGTGAGGGAGGGTACAACACCCTATACTGGGCCCGTCCTCCTTACATACACCTGTATATACAGGTAAACAAAATGTTAGACACTGCTAGTGATAGTTATAGCAGTGAGGGAGGGTACAGCACCCTATACTGGGCCCGTCCTCCTTATATACAACTGTATATACAGGTAAACAAAATGTTAGACACTGTTGGTGGTAGTTATGGTAGTGAGGGAGGGTACAGCACCCTATATTGGGTCTCGTCCTCCTTATATACACCTGTATATATATACAGGTAAACAAAATGTTAGACACTGTTGGTGGTAGTTATGGTAGTGAGGGAGGGTACAACACCCTACACTGGGCCCGTCATCCTCATATACACCTGTATATACAGGTAAACAAAATAGCAGTGAGGGAGGGTACACCTGTATATTCAGGTAAACATAATGTTAGACACCTCTGCAAGTAGTTACAGCACTGAGGGCATGTACAACACCTGTACAAAAGTTAAAATACTTACAGACATAAGATAATCCCGAAGATCAATAAAAGCAGGGATGACAGTGTCCTCTAGTACAGATATAGCTTCTTTCTCCAACTCGGCCCTGAATATATCAATAGAATACATGCATTATCTGAAATTGTTATTTTCACAGATTTTCTTCATCTTTTTGTTGACCTAGTTACAGTTGAGTTTAGTAAGATCCGGCATGTGGATGATATGTACTACTGACTCAATCTTCGGGATTGATATTTCACTGTAGCTTAATCAGATATTTACAGTACTGTAAGAACTCATGTAATTAGTGCAGGTTTTTTGTGTTGAAATTAAGTTTGAAGTTGGGGATATGCAGATTACACCGCTATAGATACATTCAGGTTTTTTTTCAGAAAGCTTGTCGATTTGCATGGTAAATACATGTACAATGTAAACTGTTTCTTGTCCTTGCAACAGCTAAGGTCATACAAAGATCCTGATGGCAATATACATTACAAGTTGAAATGTCAAATCATATTAATACAGCCATCTTTATAAAAACTTGACATAAGTTTCAAGAACTTATTTAAAAATATCTAAATTTTGAAAAGGAAATGCAAAGGGATGTATTTAAGTAATCTGGTAGTAACCCTATGCTAATGATGCAAATCACTGGCTTACATTTCCTCTGGCGAAATACCATCCACTTCCTTTCTGAATGGCGACAAAAATGGTGATGCTTTCGGATCCAGCTTTCCATTGTTGGTTAGTGAGTTGATCTGGTCGGGCACTTCTCTCTAGGGAAAACAATTGGGTCAAAAGTACAAAAATCTACTTTTTCTGATATCTTTCTGAAAACATACCTCAGCAGTATCTATGTATTTTAAAATACTTGCCGAATTCATCATTAACAATGTGCTTAGTAACAAGAAGTTGATATCACAATGCATTATAATTGTAGACTGATGTTTCACGTTTTTAGGATTATGAAGAGCTAATATCCTGCATATATCTGACCAAACTTACATCAGACATTGTCAGTTCTACGTGAGCATACATGTGATTTATCAGATTTAAAGATTGTTATACGTCAATCAGATAATTAAATAATAGTTACCATGGATACCATGTGATTGACATAACCTATCTTTATCCCTTCTTCACACATCTCTCTGGCTTGGGAAATCTGAAATTATAAAAAAAATAATGATGGTTTGGTAAATGTAAATGTGAAGGGTACTACTGGTGTTACCCAGGTAGGTAGGACGTTTTATAAAACAAGGATAAGGTGTGCATTTAATTATAACTGGTACAGTATTATGGTAGTAAGTGGGAAGTACTTGTCACTTCATATAGTTGTTCAAAATATAATATTATCAGTTATCAAACTATATTTGTCACTGACTGTCATATTGAAAGTCTTCAAGTCATTTGTAATCAACCAAACCATCTTGTGTGGACAATCTATGTCAACTCTAGAATTTTGTGTGCACCCTGGGTCAACAAGTACAAAAGTTAATGATACAGGTCACCTAGTACAGGTCATGTACCAAGGTCGTTTGTAAAGGTCAACAAGTAAAGGCTAGAGGTCACTTTAGCAGGTCATTAAGTGCAGAGGTCAGTTATACAGGTCAGTGAGTACAGAGGTCATTTGTACAGGTCATTTAGTACAAAAACAAGGTTCCTAACTCACCTGTCTGGGGTAACACTTGAGTCGCTCTATGTAGACTTTATAGTCAGCTTCCTTCTCAAACTTAGAAAAGCTTAGTAGTAGATGTATATCATTGTGAATGCCATCTTGGAATGTAATCGGGAAACACCACCTATAGATCAATTTACAAATGGATGTAATACACTGTTTAAGTTAATACACTTTTTGGTGTAAACAATTTGAAAAGGCAGGCATTTAGTATATGCAGTGGACATAACCACTAGTGTTAGACTTTAGTAAGAAGTTATTAAAATATTTTATTTTCAAAACAATACTTTTACTATATATACGAATGTACATGGGAGTCAGACTTGATAAAAAAAAATGTCCTCACAAATGAACAGGAGTTTGCAACGAAATACACTATTCAGAGATTTATGTAAAATTTAAATGACAAAATAATATTGCCCATTGTTTTCAAACAAAGTCCTCCAGAGGAATCCAAAGACAGACAGCTATATGAATAGCATCCTCAATATCCAGGGCTTTCGCTCACTTTCGCTCTCTGCACCTCTGGAATATGTCATAGCAAAATTGAAGGCTCAGTGTGTACCACCTCGTTGATGAGACAAGACGACTAGTTCGATCCTTTGATGTACATCAAAAGAATCTCGCGGTGGCGTAATGGTAAAAAATGACAGACTTTGAAGATGAGTGTCGCTCCTTTGTAATCTTCAAAGGACATGCATGTATCAGTGTAGCGATTTGTCAGTTTTTTGTACCCGAGACCAATCAAACAGCTATCTTCCTGCCTTCAATTTTGCTATGACATATTCCAGGGGTGCAGAGAACGAAAGTGAGCGAAACCCCTGGATATCGAGGATATATGGATAGTTACCCGTTAAATTTGCAGGCCAGTAGGAAAGTCTTGAATTCCTCCTTGAGCAGTGCGAGGTCAAGTTTAGCTGCATCACTGATGGTGTCTGTGTTAATTTCCCTACATCTCTCCAGGAACTTCTCAACTGTATTCTGTTGGGTACATAACTTAATTTACTGCTTACTTTCCAATATTTCACACACATCTTGTTACACAATTTTAATTATTAACTTCATGGAGTTTATTGATAACTATACCCACAATAGCCCACAAAGTAATACTATATATATACATGTACAGTTAAACCCCGATTAGAGGTCAGACACAAGTCATGCCTCTGCTGTGGAAATCCAACTCGCACCTATACCAGTGCATCATGCTTCTGTAGCGGAACTGGACAGGGTTGATCATCTGCAACCAGGTAGCTCAATTGGTAGAGTGTTCGTCTACAGTTCAGAGGGTCCCTGGTCCGAAACCCGGTCTGTCCATACATTTTTCATTTTTCATCACCTAGCTGTTACACTTAAAATTGTATAAGGCATTGACCGATATTTATGCTTTGATGAGCAGATGACTTAACGTTACAGTTAACAAACACAAAAGCAACACATAAGAATTTTAAATGAATATGCAAGATGAGTGTCTGACTTCAAAGTATCTGACTCATTATTTGTTAATTTATGAATAAAGAATGAATAAAATTACTGATAGATCAAACACTGACAGATTTCTTCCTAGCTAGACTTGTATACATAGTGCCTTTTAGTTTAGGGATACAATTTAGGGACTTGTGTATGATAAAATCAGTACATTTGGTACTGAGGCCTACACCAGAGGACTAAGTTTTAAGTTTTTCAAAAGGGAGGTAAAGAATCACAGTGAACTTTCTTGGCTATGTAGGGAATTTAGCATAGTCAGGAGTAGAGCTAAGGACTCCAACTTTCTGCTAACATAGAATTCTGAAAAAGAAAGTGATCGCGGTCACATACCTTCCATTCTTTAAGTGCGTCTAGTCCAATATCATCTAATTTGTCGTCGTCATCATGAACACCGCAGTAAGAGGCAAACTCCGGACTGGTCTTTAATCTCCAACTCCATACTTCCTCAAATAGTCTGGTAACTACTTTATCTTCTGGGCTAGCCCTTAATGAGAGGAAATATTCTAATCGTTTTTAAAACGTACCATATGATATAAGTATTAGCATCAAAGACGCCCTAGATGGAAATATCTTGACATTTTTAGCATTTGAGTGCTAAATAACTAAAAAATAAGCATTTAGATACTGGCTGTGACATAAGAAAAATGTGAATGCAAAGAATCAGACCGAGATAAAAAGCCATTTAACTACAATATCGTGAAATTAACGCTGTTTTACGTTACAGCCGGCACTGACAAAGTGAAAGTAGGCCACGTCGCATCACTTCATTTGTCTTTCATAGCAACAAGTTTAAACACAACCATTGTCTTATATGTTCTTTAAAACATGTTATAGTGTCTTTGCTTACTCACTCGTTGTTAACGTAACTCAGCGGACTGATTTCAAACTCCATACTGTATCTGTCGGGCGTGGACAATGTCTTACATGTTGAGTGGAAGCACAATTATAAAAATAAAACCGGACCTCGTCGTTAAATCCGGAATTTATCGAACCATTTTTTTTAAATCTCTATCATTTCGTATTGGGTTTAACAAAATGAATATTATTGAATTATAAATAAAAGTTCATTTATTTTATGACAATATTTAACTAAAATATGGAAACAATTCTAAAAGTTTGCAAAGTGTTAAAAAATATATTTTTATCTAAAAAGCTGAACTAGACTACATGTACACAGGATGCTGGAATATGATGTTAATCTGAAAATTAAGCAAAAAAATAATGTAAATTTACAACTAGCAGTGTCAAGTAACCAATGCAGTGGAATTTGACCTCACTCATGATCAGGTGATAAAGAGGTGGTAGCTAAGTTGGTTAGAACTTCCATCTTAAACTTAAATTTGGAGCTCGAGGTCTTTGGTTTAAATCTCAGCTAGTCTGGCCCTGTTGCATGTTCCCCGCTTTCCTGTTACAGTTGTGCCTGTGTTCAGCAGTTGTTTAAATCATTGTGTGCTCTTGGTAAGCCTTTGTTTTTTGGGTTGAATATTTAGATTACGTGTGTAGTGGGACTGGCCGGGTCCGGTGACCACTGGTGATTACCTGTAGGTAGCTTACAACACTCGGTCTAGTAGTCTGAGGTCTGGTCTTTAAATCCTGTTCTAGCCCCAAAATATTTTTCCACTCCTTTTATAGTTACAAACATCGTGTCAATATTATATGATTGTTCATTCCTTATAGTCATTTACCTTGTCAGAGTCTGGTATTGATCACATATATACTTTTTGAGAATGATTTGTTTTTGTAGGCGACAGAAGAGCAGTTCATTCGAGAATTACATTGGTGTATTGAACAACTCCATCTTGGACTGGAAACACAGAATCCGGATTCCAAACAAGGTAAGATACAATCTCACGATATTATACGCTAGCCTTATACTCGAGACTAATTAACAAATAAATAATTACCAGGAAAAATGAGATCTAACATCCGCTTGTGAATGTTCAGTGAAGTTCTGAATACCCCAGCTGATGGATTCCTAAATGGAATTTACTAGTCTTGTCACAAGAGTAAGCAAAATTCAAAAATAAAGATGACAAGACAACATCAAATTGGGAATATTGGCAAATTTAATCTAGTTTACATGTTTAGGCCCACTGGCTAGGAAGGCCATTTCTTTTATCAAGAGCAGCATCATCAAGCTGACAATCATGAGCTATGTATGCTTCCTTCCCTTTTGTTTTGATGTCTTGTTGGTTGATAAAACTTAAGTACCTTGGCATATTTGGTTTCTGGTCTCCACTTTCCACTTTTAGTTCATATAGAAATAAGCTACATGTGGCCATGGTTTCACAAACCTTTCCCATTGCAGCTCGGGAAGCACAGAAGGTACTTAAGATTCTCTGTAATGACAAGGCTGCAGTGATCAAGAAGAGACAGGCCATGAGGAATACGTTTGGTGACTACCGACAGAAGATGCTGAATGCAGAGAAAAAAAGTGCCGCAAGTATGTCAATATTCATATATAAAATGTGTTCAACATTTTGCCCCTGTGAACTTATGCCATAGGACAACATTCTTTGTAATTGTCTGCCAAGCATCAACTTGTTATACCCCTTCTTTGTCAAACTCAGGGGTAAAAAGTACAGTTGTATTTGCTTTGTCCGTGCGTCCATCCATGCAGACTTTTGTTACAGGAGCATATCTCAGCTATGGTTTCATGAATGAGCATCAAACTTTGTATTCAGGTACATGACACGGGTAGGTGGTGTGTCACATCCAAATACAAGGTCACTCTGACCTCAATTTGACCTTTGACCTTTACCTCATGTACAAAGCTAAATGTTATTCAGGTTTCTACATTATATCTTAGCTACTATTTCATTTAGTAGATATGCGGGGATTAAGGGTATCTGTAAAGCCATGCTTCAAGTTCAATCTAGTTACTTTTAAATGACAAACCAAGTGGTCCGCTGGGTCATAATATTTAGCCTGTAGTGAGCTTAGGGTAAGGGCGATATTGTTTATACTAAGAATAACTTCAATCTAAATTCAAGGCCAACAGGGACACAATCTTTTTTTCAAATTCAGACAACCTCTCAAGCACTTCAAAGACCTGCAGGGACATGTTATCTAGCCTTATATATTTCTGTATGCAGTATATCCTTTTGACATTTGTAAAGAATGTATTTCTTTCTCCCACAGAATTAAAGAAAACAAAGATGACACCTAAAGCTGACAGCAGTAGTTCTGTCTTCTACAAGAAAAGTGCTAGCACCCAGTACACTAGACAACCAGGTGATGGCCCATCAGTTCCCCTGTTGAACAATCAACTTGCTGATAACATGTCCCATGAACCATCATCTATGAGAGATAACTGTGAAGAAATGGGGGACAACTCTATGAAAAGTATTGAAGACGATGTATCTGAAAGACTTGGAAATTTCGCTTTCGTCAAATCGGATGAAAATTTTACATTTGGTTTTCAATCGCCAGAAAAATCATCTGTGAATGATTTGGACACTGAAAACAGTAAGAAAGACAGTGCGATTGGTAGTCAATGTGGATCATCATCAGCTGAAACGTTTGTTATGCAGAAAACGGACAATTCTTTCAGATTTGATTTTGCAGGTCCATCATGAAGATGAAGCATTGAGTCTTGTTTCATTGGTTCTGTAAACTGTCATTCTTTACCTTGGATTTTTAATGTCCGAGGACTTGCAAACACAGCTTCATCTCTCGCTAAATGTTGGTGTTTGGAGAGTTTCCATAACTAAAACAAACATAACACTACTAAGCTTGTGTAAAATATTCATGAATAAATTCTAAATAATTCAAATAAATGTTTAAGTGTGATTAATCCACGACTAGAAAAAACTAATAAGCACAGAATCAACTTATGAACATTTTTATTTCTTTTTTCGTAGTGTTTGGTAGTTGGTACCAAGGGGTAACCATTATGTAGAATAAAACATGACATTCTCTGAATAAAGTCAATATATAGTCAATGTACTGAACACCTCCATCAGTTTATTCCATGTTATCTACAGAGATTAAATGGAGAGGTTTTTATCAATAAAATGGTTTTGTTTTAAGGTAAACAAAAAATATATATGAACATAGCATGTGTTTTGAAATTACATAAAATACATATGTATCCTTATAACATATTTAAAAAGGGTTTTTGTACCATATTCGACAACAACACATAGGTTTCTAGTTGTATATTGACTACTTATACACAAGATACAATTTATCAGAAAATATCACAGAATAGTTGCAGTTCTTATCACAGTAACACAGAGGTACAGTGTTCTCATTTGTTTAAACTTTTACTGTAACTTCAGTTTTGGCGTGGTCAAAGACTTCCACTCTCAATTGTCCATCAATGTCGGTTCAATATTTGCCTATAGATGTAAACTTAAATGCCTATATTGAACAATGTAACTCAATAATGTTATTACTTTTTAAAGGTAATAATAGGTTTATGTCAAAAAACATCTTTGAAATCAATATTAAATCACTATAAGATATTTAAGATACCTTTTAAAATAAAAACAAAATTGGAAAATTAATTTTTTTTACAAAAAAAGTATTCCATTATTTCTCTCATACTGATTTGCCCATTACTTTCAAGGTAATAGTGCAAAGGATACAACCAATGAAATACATTTTTATAAAATCACAAATCATGGAGACACTTTGATGTTGTGATAATTTCAGATTGAATGTTCAGATCAGTACACAGTCTGCATGATGACAACGTCGGAGCCGCGAGGATTCTTGCCCCTTGGCTGCCAGGATGGGACATCACTGCCGTAGTTGGGAGCCCAGTAATAATGGCGGCGGATCTGATTACTGAGTTCACACAGCTTAGTAACACCGTCCACAACATAGGCTTGTATATCAGTGTTCTCTGGCTTCAACCGTCCACTCTCCAGCAAACTGGCAAAGGCCTGGAAAACAAACAACAGTATCAATCAATCTGGGTATCTCATTAATATTCTATTTCAAATTCATTAGAATCAGCCAAATATTATTCACTGTTGTGGGAAAAAAACTACCGGTAGCATAACTCACTCATGTTGAAATAACAAAACAGTAAATATGAAATCTTATCCAGATTTAGATTTTCTCTGTGCTAAATTATATAGCATGCTTGCCAACTCTCCCTATTTAGAAGGAAGACTCCTGGGCCCGTATTCATGGATTCTGTGCTCAAACCAGCTTTCTTGTAACCCACCTAAATCATGTCAACAATCAAAAAGTCAAATTTTAATACTGAAAACAGTATTCGGCTTCAATTTTCTTCACTTTTTGTCCTAAACTTTAACAAAACAAAGATTTTTAAATAATTTATAACTGGAACAAGAAATTAGACTTGAGCACAAAATCCATGCTTGAGCATGAGAACGGTTTCATGAATACAGGCCCTGATTGACGAATCTGTTTAATTATTTATAGATAAGATGTTGTAAAAAAATACATTTTAATTGTTGAACGGAGTAGGCAAGTTATGCCTCAGAACGGTAAACTTTTTCATATATTTCAATACACGTTAGAGAAAAAAATAGTTACTTATTCCACACAAATAGGCCTTCAAATTACTGATTTAAAGTGAAATGAAACAAAATCATGAAGTGGGGAAGGGCCATTTTCATATCCCGATTTCAGCCGACATATAAAGCAATATTTCAACGAAACAAATATTTTAAACTATCATATTATTCACATTTGTTCGTGACAGTGACAGTTTGATTGACACTAGACATAAATTGGTTGTTCTCGTATAATATGGGTATACAATCAAACTATACTGCCCGGGTGTTTTTAATTTTCAAGTGATCTACGTTCGCGATTATGAGCAAACCGAATTAAATGACAATTTATGCGTTCCATGTCTACGTGCTCTAATACTACACAAAACTCAGATGCAAAAGCTGTTTGGTAAAACCTTAAGACAAAATGACCAAAAGGATATGTAACGTTACATGGGGTATTAAGTATACATGTATAATCAGCAGATTTCAGAACATTGCAGTGGATTACATTGCAAATATATGAATCTAAAAAGTCACATCATTAAACTGGCTATTACGTCATATTTTGTCATTCTGTGTAGCCGCTGTGCTATATGCGTATCTTATTTATGTCTTACGCCTCTGCCATATCCGATGTAATTTTTTACGTAAATTGTGATTTGTCTTCGTCTTGTCTTCAACCTTAATTGATAGAAATTGTATTAAATATGTAGTTCATGCCAAGAGTCACGTACACTGTCATGCTGTCAGACGTGTTCATTGAACCAAATCAAAAATATATAGGAGAGGTGTAGCTCCTGAACCCTAGCTGTTTCTTTTTCTTTTTTTTCGTCATAAATTTTGTTTTTTTGTTGATTGTTGCTTTTGTTACAGTATTATACTTTTTTGTCGTTAATTTTGCTTTGTTCTGATTTACCGTTTGTTTTTTGTATACATTCTTCTTTTTCTTTCTTTTGTTAAACGTTTGTTTTTGTCACTCATTTTGCTTTATTCTGATTTTCCATTTCTTTCGTCAAACATTTTTTTTGTTTGTTCATTTACCGTATGTTTTTCATATTTTTTCTATTGTTATTATTTAACGTTTTTTGTCATTAGTTTTTCTACATTTTCCTATTTTTGTGATTTTCTGTTTTGTTTTGTCATACATTTTGTTTTTTGCTGTTCTACTGTCTTCCATATTACCATACTCCATTCATGTTGCTATTTTTGCGATTTACCATTCGTTTTATTATGCCTTTTTTATTGTTTACCATTGTACCGAGAACCGACTAGGATTACTTGACTGTTGATTCCCTAATACATAAGACAAGAACCGTAAATACAATATATACAATTTATTTACAGTACATGGTAATCAAGATATATAACACCAATTACACACACACTACCAGAATGGTTCTCTCTCTCTATCATTCGATAATGAACAATGATATATGTACAAATGATAACTTTTGGTTCAATACAGAATATCCTACAGTTCATGTAGTTTTTAATGCGGGCAATTGTACATTCTCTTCCACTGTAACGTGATGACAATGATGATACTGTCCATCCGTAGTCAGTACACCTCTCACCAAACATTCCATAAAGTTACACTGATAACGTGGGGAGTCGCCATTGGTCACACAGGCAAATGAACAAATAAGGTACAAATGGTCATACAGACCAGCCAATCGTAGGGTCGATGTTGCAGTTGGTCACACAGACCAGCCAATCCTAGGTCAGTCACTCAGACGTATCTGTCTCGGATAAGCAGTGTAGATGTTAGTCACACAGACTCACTCTACTACACAGCATCAATGTTGGGTACATGACTTTACCCTCTACATAACAACACAGGTTCGGGTAAGTATGTCGGCAGACTTTTGTTTTGACCATCAGCGTCAGGCTCATCAAATATTCAAATGGCCAACAGTTTATGGCCTTTCGTCAGGCTGTAGCGACAATAGCCGATATCCCATGAATGAAAAGCTACAATATACATATGACCTATTCAAATATCTGTTATAAACATTATGATAATATAATATGAATAAAATTAAGATTATTTATGAAATCACTATCCTGTATATGAACCAATGATATATATTGTATCCAATAAGCAATGTCTATTAATTATATATATTTTATGATTAAGCTGAACAATATCTAATAAATATAACTAAGCTGAACACAACTAACCAGGCCTTTGTTTACATTCTATCTGACCTCATACACACGCATGTTTACACAGCCCGTACACGCACGATTCTGGGTACGCTGACAGATTTATCATGTCAAATACAACATTCTATCGCACTTATAAGGCCCAGCAAACGTATATGACCTAATACGGTTTACCGGTTTTTAGTTTCAATAATCAGATCGATCCTCTTAATTACCAGATTGATATCAAACGGGGTCATTGACCTGTATCATCAAATATTTACATTCTGTATGCTTGGACCCATTGACGAAAATGGAAATCATTTTTGCATGACACAGGCAACCTCATCACTGCGTATTGATACACTACAATGACGTAACACAGGGCGTACTTTGCAATCGGTTCACGTTCACCGTGAAACATCCCTCGATGTAGTTTTTGTATGCTAATATGTATCAACTAACATTAAATATGATTGACTTGGTTTTAAAACTAAAATAAGGTGAATAAAGTATATGATAACAATATATGATTTGTATAAATTTAACAAATTGAATTTTGATAATGGAACTATATTTTGTTTGTTATGTTGTCATGCTGTTGTTAGGAAACCCAGCAACAGTTTGATATTTTCCCACGAAAACACGCTGTTCTCTCTACCGCGTTGCCCCGATGTATACAAAAGAAATCCTGTTTTATATATATAATATAAATGCTTGCATAGGAAAATTCACAAAAAAATTGTAGCTATACATAATGGAATTATTTTTCAACATTCCTGAGGTCATAACGCAATTCATGGTAAATATGTCCAGAAAGACAATGCTGTTATGTCCTCATGAATGTTGAAAAAAATAATTGTATTCCTTATGGCTAATGTAACGGTTTTCTCCTCTTTCGAAAACGGCATTATATACTACACACACCTCTCAGACAGAATAATATACTACACACGCCTCTCAGACAGTATTATATACTACACAAACCTCTCAGACAGCATTATATACTACACACACCTCTCAGACAGAATTATATACTACACAAACCTCTCAGACAGAATTATATACTACACAAACCTGTCAGACAGCATTATATACTACACACACATCTCCGACAGAATTATACTACCATATACTACACAAACCTCTCAGACAGTATTATGTACTACACACACCTCTCAGACAGAATTATATAATACACACACCTCTCAGACAGTATTATATACTACACAAACCTCTCAGACAGAATTATATACTACACAAACCTCTCAGACAGTATTATATAACACACAAACCTCTCAGACAGTATTACATACTACACAAACCTCTCAGACAGAATTATATACTACACAAACCTCTCAGACAGTATTATATACTACACAAACCTCTCAGACAGCATTATATACTACAAAACCCCCTAAATAGTATAATAGGAATATACCACACATCTGACGTTTGTTATTAATTACATGAAACATAAGCAGACTACTGGATAGTTCCATCCAATGCCCGATTATTTGCAGACGACACCCTATTATAGCGTACTATTAACAGCAAGGCAGACCAGCTAGCGCTCCAGGAGGATCTCAACAAACTTGAAGAATGGGAAAGGAAATGGCAGA
>JAUMHH010206219.1:0-13038 GCA_032359455.1 Chlamys rubida
ACATATCATTATACAGGGGTTAGCCATTTAACAAAAATATCACCCATGGCCACAACCCTCTACTGTACACTGCTACCATAGACAGTACGTGTACTGCAAATATCGCGGATAGTAGATGTTTGAAGGAAAAAGAAGTCTAATCAAGATGACAGCATTTAATAAGATTTAGAAGAGCTAAACAATGAAAATATATAGCCACTGGTATTAAGAAAATGAAATTAAAAAACTGCATGTGTAACGTACTTGTCGTTTTGACATTGTCCGCCAGATTCCGGTCGGGACCAAACAAACTGTTCGACGAATGAGAGGTATTCGAGTAAAGCGAATTCGAGGAAGTGGGGTTTTACTGTATATGGAAACATATATGGACACACATTAAGTAATTAAAAATAGCATACTACCTTAGATTTTGTACAATTAGGTCTGACTGTAGGTATCTGTGATTCGTCTGTAAATATTTCTGCAATATGTTGTGGTGGGGAAGTCGTGCCGCACAAACACGGCTCAAAGACGTCAGTGCCGTATGCAAATACATATAAATCACATTGATTATCCTGGAGGAGGGATTCTATAGAACCGGTGATGGTCATGTTGCTTTGGAGATATTTCCGTAACCGAGGCTCTATTATGCAGTCCAAAGCGTCGACGATGATTGGAAGGGTCCTGTATTGGTACAGATCGTGACAGATGGCACAGAATTGGTTCCTGAAAGTCACAATCAAGTCTGTGTTATTGATATAGAGAACGACAGGCACCATTTCCTCCAGAAAGTTGCGATTCGGTATCTCACACTTATGACGAATTTGCTCGTCCTTCCAGTCGTCGCGGCATTTGATGACGAACTGATTGTTTGTGTGAATGCGACTGTTACACCCAATATATTTTGAATAATTTGCCCTTGTATTCAAACTGTTTCCCGAAGTACATTTCATTGAATCTAAAGATACTAATTGGGATAAACCAGATATATCCTCAAACTTATTGTCTGTACGTATTTCACATATATTGCGGTCTAGTGTTCCCACTCTATCTACGAAATCGAAGTTACACGCACGAGAATCAAATACGTCTTTAAGTTGTAACATTTCATTTCCATCAGGTCGAACAAATATAATATCTGTATAAAAGGCCACACAGTTGTCGCCAGATACTTTGAAATGTCCTGTATATCGACGAGTTACATGTTTGCTAATCCATAAATACTCCAATCCTGACGCCCTCAGTATATCTAACTGTTTACGCTTACCGTGGCTTACTATAGCTTTCATAATGTTCAAACTTTGAAAAAAGTCAGCTACGTACATATCGAAGGTAGAAATAAACGTGAATATATCAAGACACCTATCTGTGGCTATGTACTGTTGACAGGTGCCATTAATCTTTGTAAAACCTAACTCACATTCTTCTGTTCGGCCATAGAAACTCTGAAATAGAGAAAACAAAGTAATATAGTTAGGGAACATATATCCCTATATGACGTCACAAATTTCGCAAACTTTAACTATACAGAAACTGCATATAATTATATATCACGAGATGAATACAAAAGTGAAGATACCTCCTCGGAACCAAATTATTAAATTAGTTTTAATAATCTGTATCCAATAATGAAGCTCATTTGTAAAACTACATAACCCTTCCTCTGTATGGTCCAGTTGTCCAAAGGCGGACTTTGTTAAGGACCCTTGTTCCACAGCAGGATCAAAACTAGAGAGTTCCACGTTATTCTGTTGACCGTACGTAACCTTTTAATTTAATGTTGGATATAATTGTAGCGCAACTTGGTCAGGGTACTGACAATGACCAGATAGTTTTATCGTAAGTTAGCGCGACAGAATACTGATCTTGGGTCAGACTGCTATTGGGGTCTGATAACGTGGCATTTCTATTTTCACGCAACACGCTGTTGTTGGTTACTTTTTCTTACTTCATCTTTATGTTTTCCTTAATGTAGCTTAAATGTTAAGTAAAGTACGGTTTTCGTTTCGGAAATGATGCATCAAAGCTAAAGGCACTTCGATGAAACATATTGCATACTACGGGTATTTCCTTATCGCGTGACCAGACAAGGATAATTAAAATCCATTTATTAATAACGAAATAAATACATGGTTGACAGTTATTTTGGAGCATACTTTGTGAAATAATACAACGATGGCCAAAATGAAATGTTCTAAAGACGATATTGTGAGAATGTCTGGGGTCCTTCCTGACAATATATATGTGGAGTTCGGTGGCAAGATTTGCTTTTGATAGCAGCAACCCTGCTCCCCTTACCTTCGGTGTTTACATGTCGCAGTTGTTTCGGTACTCAAGAGCTTGTTCCAAATATCATGACATCCGTAATTGATGTCGACTGCTGACGGACAAATTTATAACATGGGTTACAAAAAGATGAAGGTTGATGAAGACTATGAACAAGTTTATGGTCGCCGTCAGGATTTTGCTGAGAAAAGTGCTATATTTCTTTGTGTGATATGAAGGTCACTACCGAATTGTCGATGTGAGGACGCGACATTATTTGGATTTGATGTTGCTTTACATGGTGGGTGTCATGGATGAAGACGCTGATAAAGAAGCAGCACACGGCTTTTCTTCCGGAATCCCTGGTCCTATTTTACATTCTCCATGTAAATCTTTCCTTTCTTCCTATTTTGCCTTAGTTTTATCGTTTTTGGCTTTAAACTATTTTTTTTTACACTTCGGTATTCTCTAATTGGTTCTTTTTCTCAGATAATCGATAATCAGATAAACATGATTCCACAATGCAGTTAAGTTTGTTTGTGTTTGGGTCATATTAACATTGATTGTCATTTAAAGACGTACCAGGTTATGGTGGTGGAGGAAATCCGAAGTTAACGAAGAAAAAACACAGATCTGCGGCCAGTACCTTGCGGCTCGTAGGTCTAGAACCTGCGACACCGTGGTGGAGGGTTGGTGATCGTAGACGGTCAGGCGCCTTGCTCACTCGGTCAACGCGGCGGCCCGCCACAATGGAGCGTTTCATAGCCTTAAAATCATTTTATCAACAACTTACCTTAAGTCGAAGGCCTGAATTATTTTGAAAAGTATTATAATGACTGCAATGCTCTAGCTTACTCTGTTATACAGATCTTAACGTCAAATGTTATGAAATAAGTACATGTTCTGGGGTGTATTCCTTAGAAAACACTTGTTAATACAGTCGGGTGACAGTAATATCTTCCTTTTGCTATCAACGTGTTTGCGAAAATTTGTCATTGTGTGTTCAAGGATTATTTTCCCTTTTTATATATATTACTATTGCTACGGAAAACAGAAAAAGAAAACTTAGAAGAAAGGTCAATGCGTGTATCTTTCTCCTACATCTACATATGTAGGAAGCACGTGTTTCATGCGGAACATTCTTTAATGTGGGATAGTATTTGTAACATTTGTGCACCGAGTGGCCTTTGAAATTATGACATCACTATGAGATGACGGCGTTGTGTTATGAAGTCAAGCGTGCCCTTAAGGTATTACATTTATCTTGAAATTTGAGGTATACCACTGGTTTACCAGACATTTTTCTGCTCTCTTCGAAAATAGCATTTGTTTGTGTATACGTTATTTAGATATTTTGCTATATTTCATTTTTCATTTTCGTTGTCTACGTCTTGTTTCACCAACGTTTCAGTAAAAGGTGAGAAATAAAGACTCAATTATCATGACGGTATATGCGATATGTTAATTATACTCTCGGATACAGATTATTATTTGTCAGACTTCGGCCAAGGCCCAGATATGACAGGAATTCTACACTCTCGAGTATATATCTATGTCCAACATACCTAGACTCTATTAATCTTTTATTAAACATTTTTTTCTCAATTGTAAACTGTAATGAGTAGTCTGGATTCGGTAAAATGTATAATTACAGTAAACAAACAAAACTATACACACTTACCGAGATACTTGAACAGTTTGGTGTAAAGATCGGCTTGATATCCATATCATTGCTGTCAATCATTTGGACAAGCAAGTCGTTATTTGTGGAATTATCCTGAGGATTTTGACAAGTACAGTGATTTGCAATGTTTTTTATGCTATCTGGAATATATCTGTCACACGTATGGAAAAATATTGAGGGGTCCAATGACAATAATTCATTTTCAGTCAGCAGCAGCACAATAGCAATAAAAGGACAGGTACGGATGTTGAAATAAATTGGTGTATTCTCATACCTTAACTCTGAATGACAAATGGCACAATGTCTATTTCTAAATGTCATTTCAAACCCAAAATGTTCCGCAGTCACAGGAAAAGTCTCTCTATGTGTCGCTGCCGAAGGTTTCTCACAAAGATAGCGCGTTGTGTGATCGTTCCAGTTTTCCGGGCATCTTGTGACGATCAGATGAGGCGATAATATCTCTGAATCACAGTTAAAATATTGATGGAAATCAGGAGTAAAATTCCCGCTCAAAACAGAAGTTCTGTTGTCAGTGTCACAGCAGAGTCTTGGTTGTTGGCAATGATCCGTACAGAAACACCTACACTGATCAACGAAGGATTGTTGGAAACACGTTTCTGTGGAGTGGTTAAATGAGGTATTTGTTGACAAAGCAACAAATGTTACAACCGTAAGCTTTAGTATGAAGTATTTTGTGATAGACATTGCTTCCACCATTTTCCCGTCTACACAAGATTATGTCAACTGAAAATCTGGAATGTTTGACAGAATTGTATACTGAAGTTGTGATGCATTGCAGAACAATTAGCAAACAAGATGTTATTTTGTAAGGAAATTAGTCATGATTTCATTAGCTATTTTGAAAGGACAACGGTGCAATTGTAATGTGCAACCAGACGCATCTCCGCATATCCCTTATATCCCTCATCTAGTAACAAAAAGTTATGTGATCTAACTGAATAATAGCAAACTAATCAAGGTAAAAAGGTACAGTAAAAATATAAAGCCGGATAAAAATATACAGGCGATAATAAAGCTACAAATATCCGAAACCAAACATTCTAGACGGAAATCAATCGGATGCAATCATAGATTCAGTTTGCCTGCATCACAGGAACATAAACTTCGAATTGCATAGCAACAACCAGTACCTGTTTTCTCTCTGTGAATGGCTGACACAAATAATGGTTATGTTTTATCACAATGGCAAATTAGAAAGTAGCAATAGCAGGGTAAACGTAATGTTTCCAATATCTTCACCAGAGGAGATGTAAGAGGAAACCTCACCGCTACCTAACGACAACATGATAAAGCTGAAAAAACGCTTCAATAAAATTGCAAAACATGAAGAACAAATACCAATTACAGTATAAAGATTGTCCAACACTCTGTTTCCATGTTTCCATGACAACGTATCATCATCTTAAGTTAGTAAGTCTTGATTAATGCGTTGTACCTACGTAGACGTGGTGTTTCTAATTCAACATAAATTTACACGGGATACGAGGGAATCCACCTCTGAAAAGTTAAAATTAGAATCCCGTAATTCTTTTTTTTATATATATATATTTAAGAAACAAATGTAAAACAGGACTCTTTCAAATTATTTGAGGGTATATAAGAAAAATTAAAGAAAGAAAAAGACATTTCCATCTGCTTAAGGGAGGGAGTGTGTCCTTTCTCCCCCAATGCGGAACCAAATATAAAAAGAGCTTCAATTGACATACATAACATATTATTTGTAAAATCAGCTTTCTTACATTTTAAAATGTCTTTACAATGACACTTTAACATAGTAAAAATGTAAATTTTAGCATCGAATAGATGTAAATTGCTGCTTTATCTTTAGCCTTGATTATACGGAATACCTCAGAAAAGATGTTCATGTTCATTTGAAGCAGAACTGAATCCAGCATGATGATAACTTCAGTTTAATTTCTTTCCAGAATACATCCGTTCGTATCATATTTTTTTTCAGCTACAATGTCTCATACATATATTTTCACTTTATACAGATTTTTATGCTTTACCATTTTTTCCTTTGATTATTTTGCTTTTGTTGCAGTGGGTTGGCATAACATTTCTTGTGATTGCGTTGCTCAAGTTTTCGTACACTTAGCTGTGATATGCGGAGATTTGTCTGGTTGTACAATAAAATGGCTTCATTTTTCTTTCAAAATGTCTAATGAAATCACGGATAATTTCCTAAAGAATTGTTATTTTTTGCAATTTCTTTTATACTGGGTATCACGACTTCATGTTTAGTAAGTTATCAGTGGATAAAAACTTGCTTAAACAGGAATATGGCGGAATTGGTGTTCATCACAATATACATAACACTACAGGTGACGGATGTTAACTCTTATATGTCAACAAGTCTATGAAACTGACAACAGAACGTCTATTTGAGAGGGAAGCTTACTCCAGATTTTCATCAGAATTTTAACTGTGATTCACATATATTATCGCCTCATCTGATCGTTACAAAATGCCTGGATGACTGGAACGATCAAACAATGCGCTATTTTGCGAAACCAAGAGATACTTTTCCCGTGACTGCGGAACATTTTTGACGTTCTGAATGATCTGTCACTCAGAGTGAACGTTTGTGAACTCACCACTTTATGTCTACTTTGTTACTTGTTCTATTATGCCAGCTTTGCTACTCCTTACTGAAATATTATTGTTTTCATAGGAGCACTTTGTCGAACTTTGTGAAAAATATTTTCCAGATTGCATAAACAATATTGCGAACCACTATATTTGTCAACATCTTAAAAATACTTCCACAAATATCAAGATACTCGTCCAATTGACAAGGATGTGGTTATAAAACCGATCTTTCCACCAAACTGAAACAAGTCATTTCTTTTCATTTCAAAATTATTTCATTGTTGCAATTAATAATAGGATTGGGCACGCATTGCCTATAAATGCCCTTTCCATATAGAAAGACATGCATTTCAAACATATACTGCATGTAAATTGAAGATGTAATAAATTTAGTTAAGGTATATACAATTTAGGGCATGCCGAACAAATAAGCAAATTATATATATATATGTAAATGTATGATAAAAAAAGGATTAAATGTCCATGTGAAGGAAGTAAATATAGAAAAAATCAGATTAACGACCGACTAAAAAAACTAGCTGCTTTCACCCTTCACAGGGCTCTTCAGGTTTATTCAAAAGACCAACTTCGTGACGTCACAATTACATGTCATCACACCACAATAGTAACGTGACGTCACGAAGTACACAAGATTGGTGGACAAACTAGCGTGGAATTTTACTGTGGCCTGTTGAGACTTGGTTTTAATATTTTGATTATTTGGTCTTATTTTTTTTCTCTTAAAATAGTTTCTGATGAAAATAGTTGATACAAAGGTAATACATGAAATTTATCTCCAGCACTTTCATGAATATGTTTGTTAACATATAGATTTCGTAAAGATTCAGTTCTAGTTTGTTGTCTATGTACAGTCATGCGTGTTCTGAGTTCATTACCGGTTTGACCGATGTAAAAATCACCACATTTAGAACAAATTATTGCATAACTTACATTTGTTAATTACTATTCGTTTTTACCTTCACAGTTAATTTCAAACCATTCTTGAAATTAAAAGTATTACATTCGATTATCATAGGACATGTACGTTTTCTGTTATCTCAGAAGGATACTATTGAGCTTTAAGGTATTTCTTTAGTATGTGGTACATGTACTATGATATAGATTTCGTAAAGGTTCAGTTCTAGTTTGTTGTCTATGTACAGTCATGGGTGTTCTGAGTTCATTACCGGTTTGACCGATGTAAAAATCACCACATTTAGAACAAACTATTGCATAAATTACATGTTTTGATTTACAATTCATATTTACCTTCATAGTAATTTTTGTTCGTTTTTGAAAATACAAGTATTACATTCGATAATCATAGGACATGTACCACATCTTGGTGTGTTACATTTGGATACCTCTGGTGTTACACAATAATTATCAAACTAAGAGCATGTCAACATACGTTTCAAGGGAATTGTAATCAATATAATGTATGCTTGTTGCTTTGTGTGTAAATGTGTTGTTTATAAAAATGAAAAATTGAATAAAAAAATAAAAAATAAAATAAAAAAATAGAGAGGCTATTGATATCTTAAACAGTTTCTGTCTGAGGAAAATGAGACACGTGTAAACACGTTTAGGGCGTAAGAATCAGATAAGAATTATTTAGTGTTATCCATAACAGCATTGCTAAGGTGTTGGATTAGTAAATCAATAAATGAATGTTAGAGGTGAAGTTTGTTTGGTGTAAGTGTCTTCCCAACAGCAAATGACATATCACTAGGAAAGAATAAAGTTGCTTGATATCCCTGCTGTCTAGGAGTTGGTAGATTCTGTAGTAGAAAGTATGGAGAGACAATCAGTTTTATTAAGCTTGTCGTGTTTCAGTATCGGTGAATATTATTTCTCAAAAACCTGGTTGATACTTTCTGGCAATGTCTATTTTCTACTGTTTCATACCATTAAAATGTTAACGTATTATGGACGATAGTTTAAGGTATTACCAAATCTGTATTACCATATACCCGCATCATTTGCATATATTTCATATTCAAATTAGTGCAAAATTACCACTGTCCTTAGGTCAGTATAAGAATTAAAATGATACTTTTGTATTTATTTTGCATATGAGACCAAGGCGATTGTATCCGCAGGTTGTCATATTTTTAGCATCTCGCTGAAAACTTATTTCACTTCAGTTAGAGAAACCACGCGCTGTGTGTTTTTATCTCAAATGAAGAAAGACTTTGAATTCGTTCGTCAGTTAACGTCAGATGATAAATGTTAAAGGTCTAGTTCCGTAAAAACCAGTTAACGTCAGATGATAGCGGTAAAAGCATATTGACCTAGTGGCTAAAGTACCACACAATAATTAATTATTATCAAATGAGATGACGGCAGAGGCTTAGTTCTACAGGAAGAACCCTGTGGTTTACATGGTTAGTACTCGAAGGTAAGATGACGTGAAGAGGCCTAGTTCTCTAGGTACCAGATATAATCGGATGTGACGTCAAACACAAATACATTGCATCGATGGGTTTTAGAGGCTTAAAGTGAGGGTACGCAAAATGGAACATTTTTTAAGGAAAACTATTAATATTAATATTTCCTATTTAGTTTTAGAACACGTGTACAAATGATTTAACTATAAAGAAACAATACATGCCTTTATGTTATATTTAATGTATTCTACATATGAAGACTTCATTTTGTTTGGTCAGGTTCATTTGGAAATTTTAGCTTGAATTGCCGAGTACCAAAATTGAACACCTCGTCACATATAAATAATTGAAACATTTAGAATATTTTTCTTCATTTCAAGAGGGTTTCGACATTTTCAGACAAATTTGAGTTTTTATTCATTAAAAGGGCATTAATTTTGAACAACATTGAACAATATCTGTGTTGAGTATAATGTGACAGGATATTGATGTTGTCGCACCGTACCACTCCCGGAACTTTGTTTCCTTTTATTTATATTTCGTTCAATTTCACGAGCAAAAAGCAAGAGATAGGCAGACAAAACTTGCTCCAATTACTTAGATCTATACGACTTAACTAAAAATTGATATAATTAAGTTGTATTGCAAAGATGCTGCAACCCTCACGTTAGTCCACTAGGAACCACTTTATTACAGGCGAGATGTCTAAAGGGGTCAAGACCAATGGCAACATTAACATCAGCTGGGATGACTCGAGAGGTGTAGGAACCACTCCAGTATAATGTCAGATGAAATGGCGTTAGAAGTCTAGTCCCACAGAAACATAGCTCTACAATAATAGGTGTCAGAGGTCGACACTGCAGTACTGCTTGGTATTTTCATGTCAATTGAGATGACGTCAGAGATTTAGAGATATAGGAACCAGTAATACCTCCTGCATACCGATTTGATATCATGACCATGATCATAATATTTGAATGTAAATTTTCAATATTGAGTTTGCATTTAGTGTTTTGTGTATAAACTGAGTGATCACATAGTATATTTGACAAAAAGTGTACTATATTAAGGATCGGGAGACCTAAAACCGTCATTATTACAACTGCTGCAATTATTTACGTTATTCGCAATGTAAGTGATGTAATTTTGTAAGTACCTATCGGCTAGCGTCTATGACTAAATAATACCATTTCATGATAATCCATTGCGCTATCCCGTCTAGTTGAGTCAATAACCGAATAAATATTTTCATCATTGGGCACAAGGAACATTAACATGAACGATCTTTTTCCAACCTGATGTAAAAGATCATTATTCCCTGGCACTTTTTTTTAAATGCTGCTGTATATCATTATTATAATTTAAGGCTGCATAGTCGCTATTTACAATAAAAAAAAAGGCTGAACGCATGAAAAAACATCATTGATTTGATATAATTTTATTCAACTAACAATATATTAATTTGATTCCATCACAATCTGTATTAATAACAAAACGAGTAACAAACTTACATATAAAACCAAAAGAAAACCAGTAATGATAGTCATTAGTCTCTGTTTAGTGCATATCTATCTCGAAAACATCAACACAAATTTACTCATAACCCCAAAAAGGGATATGGCCTCAGACCACATAATATATTATATGCTCACGTTTCAAGGTTAGTGCAAATTTTCTGTAAATGAATTGAATATATGTTATATCGAAATGAAGCAAGATGATTTTCCCGTTAAATAAAGAGCATTAATGGTTTGATCGACGTTAATCATTGCAAATTAGTTCAAATGAATTCGAAAGGTTTTTATTTACTCTTGTGTATAATGCCCTGTGATATCAGTTCCACACATATGCGTAAAATACTTTTATTTTGAAACGGCTTAACAGTTTCTTTTGTAAAAAGTGCTTCATTTCGAATACATTTATAATGACATTAGGTTCTGATATTTAGAAATGAACTTATGTTATAGATCATTATCCTTATTTTCAAAATGACGTACTGCAGAAGGAACAATGTTTAAATGTCTTCAATTCCGTCTTTTCGTATTGCAGAGTTATCTGCACTTGTGAGCAGGTATTGATTGTTACGTCATTTGTTTGTGAGAGTAACGTCATCAATTTTTGAGAAAACGACGTAATTTTCTCACACAAACCAATGACGTAACAATCAATAACTGCTCACAAGAGAAGATAACTCTGCAATACGCAAAGACGGAATAAGATTCATCAGTTTGGAAATATGTGAAAGGTAAATATTACAAATCGCTCACTCAGTCATAGCTTGACAAAGGGACCAGTCGGTCTTAATACGTACATTGTTTGGGTAAAAAGTAAAACATTGATATCAATGTTTAAATGTATAATACTGCATTATAAATTTAATCAAAACAATCACAGATGTAAACGGGAACCTTCGTCGCATTAAAGGATTTGACGAAAACAAAAAGAGCTATCAGATGAGCTATAATAAGCTTTTTAGTTATTACATTAAATGTAACTGAATTTAAAATAATTCCAATTAAGGTTATATGCTGGCTTAAAGCCGATACCAGTCATTTGATTCAGAGTTATCTACCTTAGACATACTTGAATTAACTAATTATTTAGATCAACAGATTGTTATCATTACAATTCATTCTTTTGAACCTTTCAACTTTGTAGTCAATGAATCGAGTCCAAATTGCCATTCATCAAATATAACTGAACTCTCTCAGAAAAGTGATGTACACATCTCTTATTTGGTATATATTCTGAAATGACTTATTTCACAAAACATTTAAATTAACATAATTTAACTCATCAGAAGACGTACGGCCAAACAAAACATGTATACTTTATAAAAAGACGACATCTTTAGCGAAGTTCCCTATCGTAAATCAGTACACATCTTCAGTAAAAGCCAACTGAAAATTGGGTTGGCAACACATTTAGAAATAAATGGAATTAATTAATTCATTTACTTTAACATATTATCAAAGTTAATTGATGCAAATATAAAATAATTAATTAATGCTAACTACGCTATCACTTGCATAACCGTACGAAAAAACTTCTGGTAAATGCCCTAACTGAATTGAAAATAAAACATCTTGAATACAAATCAAACTTAATTAATAAATGTACATGGAATTGAAATTGAATCGGCTACCTTCTTGATCATGTTAGAAGGTGACAATTGTAATGGTCTCTCGTGACGGTGTTAATGTAGTGTACTGTAGTGATGACCAATGGGTCAATGCTATTTGCTAGGGCTTGATTAGTGTCACAGGCACTGACAGAGAATATAATATCAATGACACACATGTAGAACAGATAATTTACTAAAGTAGATTTTACAATAGATTGTTTTTATATCGGTCATATCATACATTGTGTTACACAGATTTTCCACCGAAATGATTAAATCAATATTTCTAAATTGTTACTATTTGGCCGAAAAGAATACATTTACATCGAATATATTTAATCCTGTTTTGCTTTATTATACGTTGATTGGTCTTTCAAGCGTTTTACTTTCAGTACCCTTAAAATCGAATGTCATGTAAAATCATGGGTAAGAAACATATCTGTCAGAATAGAGTTCATAGGTTCAGGCAACAGTGTTTGATAAATATATCACCTTATTTCTGGAATAGTTAAGTTTATTAGTTTGAATAAATCGACAAGCGCTTGATTGTTTTACATTTCTCATGAATGACATAAGCACGAATATATTCAATTCTTGTTAATCAGAAGGAAAGCCCTGTAACAGTTAAAAAACGCACACTTACACTTGCAATATGAGAATATAAACAGTAACAGTTAACGTATTAGGTCGACCATTAAAAACAGCGGGCAATATAAGGAGCTTCTATATACATAAGCAGTAAATATGTCTTGGATAAGTTAGATCACAGCTTTATGAAGAGTACTAAATCGGGAATCATGCATTCATCATACTCAAACGTTGAACACAAATATTTTGACACAGCACTCATGTACATCATGTCTAGTTTATACTGCACATTAAGGCGAACTCCGACAAAATCACATAATGTAACAACAATTTCAAAATAATACAACAAATGCAATATATATGCAAGACCACACACTTGTGTTTTTCTAACGAAT